>CM034544.1:758491-801722 GCA_020002185.1 Paraescarpia echinospica | reverse complement strand
TAGAGAGGGGGAGGGAGATATATATATATATATAGAAAGAGAGGGGGAGGGAGAGGGAGATATATATAGAGGGGGAGGGAGATATATATATATAGAGAGAGGGGGAGGGAGATGTATAGAGAGAGAGAGGGGGGAGGGAGAGGGATATATATATAGAGAGAAGGGGGAGAGGGATATAGAGAGAGAGAGGGGGGAGGGAGAGGGAGATATATATCTAGAGAGGGGGAGGGAGATATATATATATATAGAGGGGTGAGGGAGAGGGAGATATATATAGAGAGAGGGGGGAGGGAGAGATATATAGAGGGGGGAGATATATATAGAGATAGGGGGAGGCAGAGAGATATATATATAGACAGAGAGAGGGGGAGGGAGATAGGTAACAATTAATGAGGTGTTACATAGGTAACAATTAATGAGGTGTTACAGAGGTAACAATTAATGAGGTGTTACATAGGTAACAATTAATGAGGTGTTACATAGGTAACAATTAATGAGGTGTTACATAGGTAACAATTAATGAGGTGTTACATAGGTAACAATTAATGAGGTGTTACAGAGGTAACAATTAATGAGGTGTTACATAGGTAACAATTAATGAGGTGTTACATAGGTAACAATTAATGAGGTGTTACATAGGTAACAATTAATGAGGTGTTACATAGGTAACAATTAATGAGGTGTTACATAGGTAACAATTAATGAGGTGTTACAGAGGTAACAATTAATGAGGTGTTACATAGGTAACAATTAATGAGGTGTTACAAAGTAACAATTAATGAAGTTCAAACCCCATGGAAGTAAACAGTGTCAGAACATGTGTCCACAGTGTTAAGAACATGTGTCCACAATGCAGTGTCAGAACATGTGTCCACAATGTCAGAACATGTGTCCACAGTGTCAGAACATGTGTCCACAGTGTCAGAACATGTGTCCACAATGTCAGAACATGTGTCCACAGTGTCAGAACATGTGTCCACAGTGTCAGAACATGTGTCCGCAGTGTCAGAACATGTGTCCACAATGTCAGAACATGTGTCCGCAGTGTCAGTGTCAGAACATGTGTCCACAGTGTCAGAACATGTGTCCACAGTGTCAGAACATGTGTCCACAATGTCAGAACATGTGTCCACAGTGTCAGAACATGTGTCCACAGTGTTAGAACATGTGTCCGCAGTGTCAGAACATGTGTCCACAATGTCAGAACATGTGTCCACAGTGTCAGAACATGTGTCCACAGTGTCAGAACATGTGTCCACAGTGTCAGAACATGTGTCCGCAGTGTCAGAACATGTGTCCCCATTGTCAGAACATGTGTCCCCAGTATCAGAACATGTGTCCACAGTGTCAGAACATGTGTCCACAGTGTCAGAACATGTGTCCACAGTGTCAGAACATGTGTCCACAGTGTCAGAACATGTGTCCACAGTGTCAGAACATGTGTCCACAGTGTTAGAACATGTGTCCGCAGTGTCAGAACATGTGTCCACAATGTCAGAACATGTGTCCACAGTGTCAGAACATGTGTCCACAGTGTTAGAACATGTGTCCGCAGTGTCAGAACATGTGTCCGCAATGTCAGAACATGTGTCCCCAGTGTCAGAACATGTGTCCACAGTGTCAGAACATGTGTCCGCAGTGTCAGAACATGTGTCCGCAGTGTCAGAACATGTGTCCCCATTGTCAGAACATGTGTCCCCAGTATCAGAACATGTGTCCACAGTGTCAGAACATGTGTCCACAGTGTCAGAACATGTGTCCACAGTGTCAGAACATGTGTCCGCAGTGTGTGTCAGTGTCAACATGTGTCCCAGAACATGTGTCAGTGTGTCCAGAGAACATGTGTCCCAATGTCAGAACATGTGTCCGCAGAGACATGTGTCCCCAGTGTCAGAACATGTGTCCACAGTGTCAGAACATGTGTCCACAGTGTCAGAACATGTGTCCGCAGTGTCAGAACATGTGTCCGCAGTGTCAGAACATGTGTCCGCAGTGTCAGAACATGTGTCCCCAGTGTCAGAACATGTGTCCACAGTGTCAGAACATGTGTCCCCAGTGTCAGAACATGTGTCCACAGTGTCAGAACATGTGTCCACAGTGTCAGAACGTGTCCACAGTGTCAGAACATGTGTCCGCAGTGTCAGAACAAGTGTCCGCAGTGTCAGAACATGTGTCCACAGTGTCAGAACATGTGTCCGCAGTGTCAGAACATGTGTCCGCAGTGTCAGAACATGTGTCCGCAGTGTCAGAACATGTGTCCGCAGTGTCAGAACATGTGTCCAGTGTCAGAACATGTGTCCAGTGTCAGAACATGTGTCCACAGTGTCAGAACATGTGTCCGCAGTGTCAGAACATGTGTCCGCAGTGTCAGAACATGTGTCCGCAGTGTCAGAACATGTGTCCACAATGTCAGAACATGTGTCCACAATGTCAGAACATGTGTCCGCAGTGTCAGAACATGTGTCCGTAGTGTCAGAACATGTGTCCGCAGTGTCAGAACATGTGTCCACAGTGTCAGAACATGTGTCCGCAGTGTCAGAACATGTGTCCAGTGTTAGAACATGTGTCCACAGTGTCAGAACATGTGTCCGCAGTGTCAGAACATGTGTCCACAGTGTCAGAACATATGTCCGCAGTGTCAGAACATGTGTCCCCAGTGTCAGAACATGTGTCCACAGTGTCAGAACATGTGTCCACAGTGTCAGAACATGTGTCCACAGTGTCAGAACATGTGTCCACAGTTTCAGAACATGTGTTCGCAGTGTCAGAACGTGTCCACAGTGTCAGAACATGTGTCCACAGTGTCAGAACAAGTTTCCGCAGTGTCAGAACATATGTCCACAGTGTCAGAACATGTGTCCGCAGTGTCAGAACATGTGTCCGCAGTGTCAGAACATGTGTCCACAATGTCAGAACATGTGTCCACAATGTCAGAACATGTGTCCCCAGTGTCAGAACATGTGTCCACAGTGTCAGAACATGTGTGTGCAGTGTCAGAACATGTGTACAGTGTCAGAACATGTGTCCACAGTGTCAAAACATGTGTCCGCAGTGTCAGAACATGTGTCCACAGTGTCAGAACATGTGTCCACGGTGTCAGAACATGTGTCCACGGTGTCAGAACGTGTCCACAGTGTCAGAACGTGTCCACAGTGTCAGAACGTGTCCGCAATGTCAGAACATGTTCACAGTGTCAGAACATGTGTCCGCAGTGTCAGAACGTGTCCAAAATGTCAGAACATGTGTCTGCAGTGTCAGAACAATAAAGCATTATGCTATTTGGTTTTTAGTCATAGTTTGCATACAACTAATGAAAGTACTAAGATGCAGTCTGTGGTTTCATGTATGATGTATGTAAACGGAAGACACAACATTAAATTATATTTCCACAATTTATTACCTAAATTACATAACTCTATAACGAGGACCGAAATGAGGCGACGCGACAAACGTTGTGACAAGACACAATATGATGACAGATATAATGACATCAGACATGTATCAACAGACGTCATATTATGACACACGAGGTGTGTCCTGACATAGTACATGATAACAGACGTGGCATGATGGCACGCATCATGTTACGGCAGATGTGGCCTGCTGTGATAGACGACATCACATGATGACAAACTTGGGGTGATGTGATGGCACACATTGTATGATCACACGTGACAGCATCAATGTCTGTATCAACTATGATGTGACGGCAGACGTGGCCTGCTGTGATAGTAGGCATCACATGATGACAAACTTGGGGTGATGTGATGGCACACATTGTATGATCACACGTGACAGCATCAATGTCTGTATCAACTATGATGTGACGGCAGACGTGGCCTGTTGTGATAGAAGGCATCACATGATGACAAACTTGGGGTGATGTGACGGCACACATTGCGTGATCACACGTGACAGCATCAATGTCTATATCAACTATGATGTGACGGCAGACGTGGCCTGTTGTGATAGTAGGCATCACATGATGACAAACTTGGGGTGATGTGACGGCACACATTGTGTGACCACACGTGACAGCATCAATGTCTGTATCAACTATGATGTGACGGCAGACGTGGCCTGCTGTGATAGAAGGCATCACATGATGACAACCTTGGGGTGATGTGACGGCACACATTGTGTGATCACACGTGACAGCATCAATGTCTGTATCAACTATGATGTGACGGCAGACGTGGCCTGCTGTGATAGAAGACATCACATGATGACAACCTTGGGGTGATGTGACGGCACACATTGCGTGATCACACGTGACAGCATCAGAGAGAGATCAGGGAGATGTGACGGCATCGAGGAGGGAGGATATATATATATATATGGGTGAGGGGAGGGAGATATATACAGAGAGAGGGGATCGATATATATAGAGAGGGGGAGGGAGATATATATATATATATAGAAAGAGAGGGGGAGGGAGAGGGAGATATATATAGAGGGGGAGGGAGATATATATATATAGAGAGAGGGGGAGGGAGATGTATAGAGAGAGAGAGGGGGGAGGGAGAGGGATATATATATAGAGAGAAGGGGGAGAGGGATATAGAGAGAGAGAGGGGGGAGGGAGAGGGAGATATATATCTAGAGAGGGGGAGGGAGATATATATATATATAGAGGGGTGAGGGAGAGGGAGATATATATAGAGAGAGGGGGGAGGGAGAGATATATAGAGGGGGGAGATATATATAGAGATAGGGGGAGGCAGAGAGATATATATATAGACAGAGAGAGGGGGAGGGAGATAGGTAACAATTAATGAGGTGTTACATAGGTAACAATTAATGAGGTGTTACAGAGGTAACAATTAATGAGGTGTTACATAGGTAACAATTAATGAGGTGTTACATAGGTAACAATTAATGAGGTGTTACATAGGTAACAATTAATGAGGTGTTACATAGGTAACAATTAATGAGGTGTTACAGAGGTAACAATTAATGAGGTGTTACATAGGTAACAATTAATGAGGTGTTACATAGGTAACAATTAATGAGGTGTTACATAGGTAACAATTAATGAGGTGTTACATAGGTAACAATTAATGAGGTGTTACAGAGGTAACAATTAATGAGGTGTTACATAGGTAACAATTAATGAGGTGTTACAAAGTAACAATTAATGAAGTTCAAACCCCATGGAAGTAAACATAATATATCTATGTAGCCTGGATTGTTGTCCCCCGACATATTCTTCACATATTTTGTAGTGTGCGGACATGTTTCCACAGTGTCAGAACATGTGTCCACAGTGTCAGAACATGTGTCCACAATGTCAGAACATGTGTCCACAATGTTAGAACATGTGTCCACAATGTCAGAACATGTGTCCACAATGTTAGAACATGTGTCCACAATGTCAGAACATGTGTCCACAATGTCAGAACATGTGTCCACAGTGTCAGAACATGTGTCCACAATGTCAGAACATGTGTCCACAGTGTCAGAACATGTGTCCACAATGTCAGAACATGTGTCCACAGTGTCAGAACATGTGTCCACAATGTCAGAACATGTGTCCACAGTGTCAGAACATGTGTCCACAGTGTTAGAACATGTGTCCGCAGTGTCAGAACATGTGTCCACAATGTCAGAACATGTGTCCACAGTGTCAGAACATGTGTCCACAGTGTTAGAACATGTGTCCGCAGTGTCAGAACATGTGTCCACAAACATGTGTCCAGCACATGTGTCCACAGTGTCAGAACATGTGTCCACAGTGTCAGAACATGTGTCCGCAGTGTCAGAACATGTGTCCACAATGTCAGAACATGTGTCCACAGTGTCAGAACATGTGTCCACAGTGTTAGACCATGTGTCCGCAGTGTCAGAACATGTGTCCACAATGTCAGAACATGTGTCCACAGTGTCAGAACATGTGTCCACAGTGTTAGAACATGTGTCCGCAGTGTCAGAACATGTGTCCGCAATGTCAGAACATGTGTCCCCAGTGTCAGAACATGTGTCCACAGTGTCAGAACATGTGTCCACAGTGTCAGAACATGTGTCCGCAGTGTCAGAACATGTGTCCCCATTGTCAGAACATGTGTCCCCAGTATCAGAACATGTGTCCACAGTGTCAGAACATGTGTCCACAGTGTCAGAACATGTGTCCACAGTGTCAGAACATGTGTCCACAGTGTCAGAACATGTGTCCACAGTGTTAGAACAAGTGTCAGAACATGTGTCCACCAGTGTCAGAACATGTGTCCACAGTGTTAGAACATGTGTCCGCAACATGTGTCCGCAGTGTGTGTCAGTGTCAGAACATGTGTCCACAGTGTCAGTGTGTCAGAGAACATGTGTCCGCAGTGTCAGAACATGTGTCAGTGTCAGAACATGTGTCCGCCAGTGTCAGAACATGTGTCCACAGTGTCAGAACATGTGTCCACAGTGTCAGAACATGTGTCCACAGTGTCAGAACATGTGTCCACAGTGTCAGAACATGTGTCCGCAGTGTCAGAACATGTGTCCGCAATGTCAGAACATGTGTCCCCAGTGTCAGAACATGTGTCCACAGTGTCAGAACATGTGTCCGCAGTGTCAGAACATGTGTCCGCAGTGTCAGAACATGTGTCCGCAGTGTCAGAACATGTGTCCGCAGTGTCAGAACATGTGTCCCCAGTGTCAGAACATGTGTCCACAGTGTCAGAACATGTGTCCCCAGTGTCAGAACATGTGTCCACAGTGTCAGAACATGTGTCCACAGTGTCAGAACGTGTCCACAGTGTCAGAACATGTGTCCGCAGTGTCAGAACAAGTGTCCGCAGTGTCAGAACATGTGTCCACAGTGTCAGAACATGTGTCCGCAGTGTGTCCAGAACATGTGTCCGCAGTGTGTCAGAACATGTGTGTGTCCGCAGTGTCAGAACATGTGTCCGCAGTGTCAGAACATGTGTCCAGTGTCAGAACATGTGTCCACAGTGTCAGAACATGTGTCCGCAGTGTCAGAACATGTGTCCGCAGTGTCAGAACATGTGTCCGCAGTGTCAGAACATGTGTCCACAATGTCAGAACATGTGTCCACAATGTCAGAACATGTGTCCGCAGTGTCAGAACATGTGTCCGCAGTGTCAGAACATGTGTCCGCAGTGTCAGAACATGTGTCCACAGTGTCAGAACATGTGTCCGCAGTGTCAGAACATGTGTCCAGTGTCAGAACATGTGTCCACAGTGTCAGACATGTGTCCGCATGTGTCAGAACATGTGTCCGTCAGTGTGTCAGAACATGTGTCCACAGTCAGTGTCAGAACATGTGTCCACCAGAACATGTGTCAGTGTCAGACATGTGTCCACAGTGTCAGAACATGTGTCCAGTCAGAACATGTGTCCACAGTGTCAGAACATGTGTCCACAGTGTCAGAACATGTGTCCGCAGTGTCAGAACATGTGTCCACAGTCCATGTGTCCACAGAGCATGTGTCCACAGTGTCATGTGTCAGTGTCAGAACATGTGTCCACAGTGTCAGAACATGTGTCCACAGTGTCAGTGTCAGAACATGTGTCCAGTCAGTGTCCAGTGTCAGAACATGTGTCCACAGTGTCAGAACATGTGTCCAGTGTCAGTGTGTCAGTCAGACATGTGTCCGTGTCAACATGTGTCCGCATGTGTCAGAGACATGTGTCCGTCAGAACATGTGTCCACAGTGTCAGACATGTGTCCACAGCATGTGTCAGAGACATGTGTCCAGTCAGAACATGTGTCAGTGTCAGAACATGTGTCCGTGTCAGAACATGTGTCCGTGTCAGAACATGTGTCCGCAGTGTCAGAACATGTGTCCGTCAGAACATGTGTCCGCACATGTGTCCGCAGAACATGTGTCCACAGTGTCAGAACATGTGTCCACAGTGTCAGAACATGTGTCAGAACATGTGTCCACAGTGTCAGAGTGTCAGAACATGTGTCCACAGTCAGTCAGAACATGTGTCCGCAAGTGTCAGAACATGTGTCCGCACAGTGTCAGAGACATGTGTCCGCAGTGTGTCAGTGTCAGACATGTGTCCGCAGTGTCAGAACATGTGTCCGTCAGAACATGTGTCCACACATGTGTCAGAACATGTGTCCACAGTGTCAGAACATGTGTCCACAGTGTCAGAACATGTGTCCGCAGTGTCAGAACATGTGTCCAGTGTCAGAACATGTGTCCAGCAGCATGTGTCCAGTGTCAGAACATGTGTCCACAGTGTCAGAACATGTGTCCGCAGTGTCAGAACATGTGTCCCCAGTGTCAGAACATGTGTCCACAGTGTCAGAACATGTGTCCGCAGTGTCAGAACATGTGTCCACAGTGTCAGAACATGTGTCCACAGTGTTGTCCACAGTGTCAGAACATGTGTCCGCAGTGTCAGAACAAGTGTCCGCAGTGTCAGAACATGTGTGTCAGAACATGTGTCAGTGTCAGAACATGTGTCCGAGTGTGTCCAGTCAGACATGTGTCCGCAGTGTCAGAACATGTGTGTGTCCGCAGTGTCAGAACATGTGTCAGAACATGTGTCCGCAGTGTGTGTCAGAACATGTGTCCACAGTGTCAGAACATGTGTCCGCAGTGTCAGAACATGTGTCCGCAGTGTCAGAACATGTGTCCGCAGTGTCAGAACATGTGTCCACAATGTCAGAACATGTGTCAGTCAACATGTGTCCACAGAACATGTGTCAGTGTCAGAACATGTGTCCGCAGTGTCAGAACATGTGTCCAGTGTCAGAACATGTGTCCACAGTGTCAGAACATGTGTCCGCAGTGTCAGAACATATGTCCACAGTGTCAGAACATGTGTCCGCAGTGTCAGAACATGTGTCCCCAGTGTCAGAACATGTGTCCACAGTGTCAGAACATGTGTCCACAGTGTCAGAACATGTGTCCACAGTGTCAGAACATGTGTCCACAGTTTCAGAACATGTGTTCGCAGTGTCAGAACGTGTCCACAGTGTCAGAACATGTGTCCACAGTGTCAGAACAAGTTTCCGCAGTGTCAGAACATATGTCCACAGTGTCAGAACATGTGTCCGCAGTGTCAGAACATGTGTCCGCAGTGTCAGAACATGTGTCCACAATGTCAGAACATGTGTCCACAATGTCAGAACATGTGTCCCCAGTGTCAGAACATGTGTCCACAGTGTCAGAACATGTGTGTGCAGTGTCAGAACATGTGTACAGTGTCAGAACATGTGTCCACAGTGTCAAAACATGTGTCCGCAGTGTCAGAACATGTGTCCACAGTGTCAGAACATGTGTCCACGGTGTCAGAACATGTGTCCACGGTGTCAGAACGTGTCCACAGTGTCAGAACGTGTCCACAGTGTCAGAACGTGTCCGCAATGTCAGAACATGTTCACAGTGTCAGAACATGTGTCCGCAGTGTCAGAACGTGTCCAAAATGTCAGAACATGTGTCTGCAGTGTCAGAACAATAAAGCATTATGCTATTTGGTTTTTAGTCATAGTTTGCATACAACTAATGAAAGTACTAAGATGCAGTCTGTGGTTTCATGTATGATGTATGTAAACGGAAGACACAACATTAAATTATATTTCCACAATTTATTACCTAAATTACATAACTCTATAACGAGGACCGAAATGAGGCGACGCGACAAACGTTGTGACAAGACACAATATGATGACAGATATAATGACATCAGACATGTATCAACAGACGTCATATTATGACACACGAGGTGTGTCCTGACATAGTACATGATAACAGACGTGGCATGATGGCACGCATCATGTTACGGCAGATGTGGCCTGCTGTGATAGACGACATCACATGATGACAAACTTGGGGTGATGTGATGGCACACATTGTATGATCACACGTGACAGCATCAATGTCTGTATCAACTATGATGTGACGGCAGACGTGGCCTGCTGTGATAGTAGGCATCACATGATGACAAACTTGGGGTGATGTGATGGCACACATTGTATGATCACACGTGACAGCATCAATGTCTGTATCAACTATGATGTGACGGCAGACGTGGCCTGTTGTGATAGAAGGCATCACATGATGACAAACTTGGGGTGATGTGACGGCACACATTGCGTGATCACACGTGACAGCATCAATGTCTGTATCAACTATGATGTGACGGCAGACGTGGCCTGTTGTGATAGTAGGCATCACATGATGACAAACTTGGGGTGATGTGACGGCACACATTGTGTGACCACACGTGACAGCATCAATGTCTGTATCAACTATGATGTGACGGCAGACGTGGCCTGCTGTGATAGAAGGCATCACATGATGACAACCTTGGGGTGATGTGACGGCACACATTGTGTGATCACACGTGACAGCATCAATGTCTGTATCAACTATGATGTGACGGCAGACGTGGCCTGCTGTGATAGAAGACATCACATGATGACAACCTTGGGGTGATGTGACGGCACACATTGCGTGATCACACGTGACAGCATCAATGTCTGTATCAACTATGATGTGACGGCAGACGCGGTCTTCTGTGATAGAAGGCATCACATGATGACAACCTTGGGGTGATGTGACGGCACACATTGTATGATCACTCGTGACAGCATCAATGTCTGTATCAACTATGATGTGACGGCAGACGCGGCCTGCTGTGATAGTAGGCATCACATGATGACAACCTTGGGGTGATGTGACGGCACACATTGCGTGATCACACGTGACAGCATCAATGTCTGTATCAACTATGATGTGACGGCAGACGTGGCCTGTTGTGATAGAAGGCATCACATGATGACAAACTTGGGTTGATGTGACGGCACACATTGCGTGATCACACGTGACAGCATCAATATCTGTATCAACTATGATGTGACGGCAGACGTGGCCTGCTGTGATAGACGACATCACATGATGACAAACTTGGAGTGATGTGACGGCACACATTGTATGATCACACGTGGCAGCATCAATGTCTGTATCAACTATGATGTGACGGCAGACGCGGCCTGCTGTGATAGTAGGCATCACATGATGACAACCTTGGGGTGATGTTACGGCACACATTGCGTGATCACACGTGACAGCATCAATGTCTGTATCAACTATGATGTGACGGCAGACGTGGCCTGTTGTGATAGAAGGCATCACATGATGACAAACTTGGGTTGATGTGACGGCACACATTGCGTGATCACACGTGACAGCATCAATGTCTGTATCAACTATGATGTGACGGCAGACGTGGCCTGTTGTGATAGAAGGCATCACATGATGACAACCTTGGGTTGATGTGACGGCACACATTGCGTGATCACACGTGACAGCATCAATGTCTGTATCAACTATGATGTGACGGCAGACGTGGCCTGTTGTGATAGAAGACAACACATGATGACAAACTTGGGGTGATGTGACGGCACACATTGTGTGATCACACGTGACAGCATCAATGTCTGTATCAACTATGATGTGACGGCAGACGCGGTCTTCTGTGATAGAAGGCATCACATGATGACAACCTTGGGGTGATGTGACGGCACACATTGTGTGATCACTCGTGACAGCATCAATGTCTGTATCAACTATGATGTGACGGCAGACGTGGCCTGCTGTGATACAAGACATCACATGATGACAACCTTGGGGTGATGTGACGGCACACATTGCGTGATCACACGTGACAGCATCAATGTCTGTATCAACTATGATGTGACGGCAGACGCGGCCTGCTGTGATAGACGACATCACATGATGACAAACTTGGAGTGATGTGACGGCACACATTGTATGATCACACGTGACAGCATCAATGTCTGTATCAACTATGATGTGACGGCAGACGCGGCCTGCTGTGATAGTAGGCATCACATGATGACAACCTTGGGGTGATGTGACGGCACACATTGCGTGATCACACGTGACAGCATCAATATCTGTATCAACTATGATGTGACGGCAGACGTGGCCTGCTGTGATAGACGACATCACATGATGACAAACTTGGAGTGATGTGACGGCACACATTGTATGATCACACGTGACAGCATCAATGTCTGTATCAACTATGATGTGACGGCAGATGCGGCCTGCTGTGATAGTAGGCATCACATGATGACAACCTTGGGGTGATGTGACGGCACACATTGCGTGATCACACGTGACAGCATCAATGTCTGTATCAACTATGATGTGACGGCAGACGTGGCCTGCTGTGATAGAAGGCATCACATGATGACAAACTTGGAGTGATGTGACGGCACACATTGTATGATCACACGTGACAGCATCAATGTCTGTATCAACTATGATGTGACGGCAGACGCGGCCTGCTGTGATAGTAGGCATCACATGATGACAACCTTGGGGTGATGTGACGGCACACATTGCGTGATCACACGTGACAGCATCAATGTCTGTATCAACTATGATGTGACGGCAGACGTGGCCTGCTGTGATAGAAGGCATCACATGATCACAACCTTGGGGTGATGTGACGGCACACATTGCATGATCACACGTGACAGCATCAATGTCTGTATCAACTATGATGTGACGGCAGACGTGGACTGTTGTGATAGAAGGCATCACATGATGACAAACTTGGGTTGATGTGACGGCACACATTGCGTGATCACACGTGACAGCATCAATGTCTGTATCAACTATGATGTGACGGCAGACGTGGCCTGTTGTGATAGATGTGACGGCAGATGACAAACTTGGGGTGATGTGACGGCACACATTGTGTGATCACACGTGACAGCATCAATGTCTGTATGAACTATGATGTGACGGCAGACGCGGTCTTCTGTGATAGAAGGCATCACATGATGACAACCTTGGGGTGATGTGACGGCACACATTGTGTGATCACACGTGACAGCATCAATGTCTGTATCAACTATGATGTGACGGCAGACGTGGCCTGCTGTGATAGAAGACATCACATGATGACGATGACAACCTTGGGGTGATGTGACGGCACACATTGCGTGATCACACGTGACAGCATCAATGTCTGTATCAACTATGATGTGACGGCAGACGCGGCCTGCTGTGATAGTAGGCATCACATGATGACAACCTTGGGGTGATGTGACGGCACACATTGCGTGATCACACGTGACAGCATCATCACATGATGACTTGTTGATGTGACGGCACACATATGATGTGACGGCATGATGCGGCAGACGTGGCCTGTGTGATAGAAGGCATCACATGATGACAAACTTGGAGTGATGTGACGGCACACATTGTATGATCACACGTGACAGCATCAATGTCTGTATCAACTATGATGTGACGGCAGACGCGGCCTGCTGTGATAGTAGGCATCACATGATGACAACCTTGGGGTGATGTGACGGCACACATTGCGTGATCACACGTGACAGCATCAATGTCTGTATCAACTATGATGTGACGGCAGACGTGGCCTGTTGTGATAGAAGGCATCACATGATGACAAACTTGGGGTGATGTGACGGCACACATTGTGTGATCACACGTGACAGCATCAATGTCTGTATCAACTATGATGTGACGGCAGACGCGGCCTGTGATAGAAGGCATCACATGATGACAACCTTGGGGTGATGTGACGGCACACATTGCACTCGTGACAGCATCAATGTCTGTATCAACTATGATGTGACGGCAGACGTGGCCTGTGTGATCAAGACATCACATGATGACTTGGGGTGATGTGACGGCACACATTGCGTGATCACACGTGACAGCATCAATGTCTGTATCAACTATGATGTGACGGCAGACGTGGCCTGCTGTGATAGACGACATCACATGATGACAAACTTGGAGTGATGTGACGGCACACATTGTATGATCACACGTGACAGCATCAATGTCTGTATCAACTATGATGTGACGGCAGACGCGGCCTGCTGTGATAGTAGGCATCACATGATGACAACCTTGGGGTGATGTGACGGCACACATTGCGTGATCACACGTGACAGCATCAATGTCTGTATCAACTATGATGTGACGGCAGACGTGGCCTGCTGTGATAGAACATCACATGATGACATTGGGTGATGTGACGGCACACATTGATGATCACACGTGACAGCATCAATGTCTGTATCAACTATGATGTGACGGCAGATGTGATAGTAGGCATCACATGATGACAACCTTGGGGTGATGTGACGGCACACATTGCGTGATCACACGTGACAGCATCAATGTCTGTATCAACTATGATGTGACGGCAGACGTGGCCTGCTGTGATAGAAGGCATCACATGATGACAAACTTGGAGTGATGTGACGGCACACATTGCATGATCACACGTGACAGCATCAATGTCTGTATCAACTATGATGTGACGGCAGACGTGGCCTGTTGTGATAGAAGACATCACATGATGACAAACTTGGGTGATGTGACGGCACACATTGCGTGATCACACGTGACAGCATCAATGTCTGTATCAACTATGATGTGACGGCAGACGTGGCCTGCTGTGATAGAAGGCATCACATGATCACAACCTTGGGGTGATGTGATGGCACACATTGCATGATCACACGTGACGGCATCAATGTCTGTATCAACTATGATGTGACGGCAGACGTGGCCTGTTGTGATAGAAGGCATCACATGATGACAAACTTGGGTTGATGTGACGGCACACATTGCGTGATCACACGTGACAGCATCAATGTCTGTATCAACTATGATGTGACGGCAGACGTGGCCTGTTGTGATAGAAGACATCACATGATGACAAACTTGGGGTGATGTGACGGCAAACATTGTGTGATCACACGTGACAGCATCAATGTCTGTATCAACTATGATGTGACGGCAGACGCGGCCTTCTGTGATAGAAGGCATCACATGATGACAACCTTGGGGTGATGTGACGGCACACATTGTGTGATCACACATGACAGCATCAATGTCTGTATCAACTATGATGTGACAGCAGATGTCATATGGCAGCAAACGTCACATCATGACATGTGGTGTGGCATGACGGCATACGTAACATGACAACAGACTTGGCACAGGTCATGTAATGGCAGACGAGACTTGTGTGACAGCAGGCATCACGTGACATCAGATGCAACAGCATCAGTGTCTGTTTGAACAGACGTCACGTGGTGTGATGTGATGGCAAACGTCACGTGGCAGCAAACATCACATGACAACATGTGGTGTGGTGTGATGGCAGATGGAGCATGACAATCCACATGATTACAGGCGTGACGTTATGTGACTGCAAACATCGTGTGATGACAGATGTGATGGCAGACATTTTGTTATGGCAGACATTGTATGTTGACTGGTGACAGACATGGTCAAGCAGTGCACCTAAAAGAAACACAGAACATATTTAGGATTATGACATGTATTTTCACAGAAATGCAAATACATATTGTGTTATTTGCAGATAAAAATGAACACAACAGCTCATAAAAATCATAACAGAAAATGTAACGACTCGCTCAGATAAAGTTTATTTAGCAATGCATTGTAACTTACCATACAACAAGGCTATTTGAACCTGCCTTATCCAAACTCATAGTCACAATGTGTTGTATCTTACCATACAACAAGGCTATTTGAAACTGCCTTATCCAAACTCATAGTCACAATGTGTTGTATCTTACCATACAACAAGGCTATTTGAACCTGCCTTATCCAAACTCATAGTCACAATGCATTGTAACTTACCATACAACAAGGCTATTTGAACCTGCCTTATCCAAACTCATAGTCACAATGCGTTGTAGCTTACCATACAATGAGGCTATCTGAACCTGCCTTATCCAAACTCGTAGTCACAATGCGTTGTATCTTACCATACAACAAGGCTACTCGAACCTGCCTTATCCAAACTCATAGTCACAATGTGTTGTATCTTACCATACAACAAGGCTACTCAAACCTGCCATATCCAAATTCGTAGTCACAATGTGTTGTATCTTACCATACAACAAGGCTACTCGAACCTGCCATATCCAACCTCATAGTCACAGTGCGTTGTATCTTACCATACAACAAGGCTACTCAAACCTGCCATATCCAAATTCGTAGTCACAATGTGTTGTATCTTACCATACAACAAGGCTACTCAAACCTGCCATATCCAAATTCGTAGTCACAATGTGTTGTATCTTACCATACAACAAGGCTACTCAAACCTGCCATATCCAACCTCATAGTCACAGTGCGTTGTATCTTACCATACAACAAGGCTACTCAAACCTGCCATATCCAAATTCGTAGTCACAATGTGTTGTATCTTACCATACAACAAGGCTACTCAAACCTGCCATATCCAAATTCGTAGTCACAAAGTGTTGTATCTTACCATACAACAAGGCTACTCAAACCTGCCATATCCAACCTCATAGTCACAGTGCGTTGTATCTTACCATACAACAAGGCTACTCGAACCTGCCATATCCAACCTCATAGTCACAGTGCGTTGTATCTTACCATATAACAAGGCTACTCGAACCTGCCATATCCAACCTCATAGTCACAGTGTGTTGTAACTTACCATACAACAAGGCTACTCGAACCTGCCTTATCCAAACTCATAGTCACAATGCGTTGTATCTTACCATACAACAAGGCTACTCGAACCTGCCATATCCAACCTCATAGTCACAGTGCGTTGTATCTTACCGTACAACAAGGCTACTCGAACCTGCCATATCCAACCTCATAGTCACAGTGTGTTGTAACTTACCATACAACAAGGCTACTCGAACCTGCCTTATCCAAACTCATAGTCACAATGTGTTGTATCTTACCATACAACAAGGCTACTCGAACCTGCCATATCCAAACTCGTAGTCACAATGTGTTGTATCTTACCATACAACAAGGCTACTAAAACCTGCCATATCCAAACTCGTAGTCACAATGTGTTGTATCTTACCATACAACAAGGCTACTCGAACCTGCCATATCCAAACTCGTAGACACAATGTGTTGTATCTTACCATACAACCAGGCTACTCAAACCTGCCATATCCAAACTCATAGTCACAATGTGTTGTATCTTACCATACAACAAGGCTACTAAAACCTGCCATATCCAAACTCGTAGTCACAATGTGTTGTATCTTACCATACAACAAGGCTACTCAAACCTGCCATATCCAAACTCATAGTCACAATGTGTTGTATCTTACCATACAACAAGGCTACTCGAACCTGCCATATCCAAACTCGTAGTCACAATGTGTTGTATCTTACCATACAACAAGGCTACTAAAACCTGCCATATCTAAACTCGAAGTCACAATGTGTTGTATCTTACCATACAACAAGGCTACTCAAACCTGCCATATCCAAACTCGTTGTCACAATGTGTTGTATCTTACCATACAACAAGGCTACTCAAACCTGCCATATCCAAACTCATAGTCACAATGTGTTGTATCTTACCATACAACAAGGCTATTCGAACCTGCCTTATCCAAACTCATAGTCACAATGTGTTGTATCTTACCATACAACAAAGCTACTCGAACCTGCCTTATCCAAACTCGTAGTCACAATGTGTTGTATCTTACCATACAACAAGGCTACTCAAACCTGCCTTATCCAAACTCGTAGTCACAATGTTTTGTATCTTACCATACAAGGCTACTCGAACCTGCCTTATCCAAACTCATAGTCACAATGCGTTGTATCGTACCATACAACAACCCTATTTGAACCTGCCTTATCCAAACTCGTAGTCACAATGTGTTGTATCTTACCATACAACAAGGCTACTCAAACCTGCCATATCCAAACTCGTAGTCACAATGTGTTGTATCTTACCATACAACAAGGCTACTCAAACCTGCCTTATCCAAACTCGTAGTCACAATGTTTTGTATCTTACCATACAAGGCTACTCGAACCTGCCTTATCCAAACTCATAGTCACAATGCGTTGTATCGTACCATACAACAACCCTATTTGAACCTGCCTTATCCAAACTCGTAGTCACAATGTGTTGTATCTTACCATACAACAAGGCTATTCAAACCTGCCATATCCAAACTCGTAGTCACAATGTATTGTATCTTACCATACAACAAGGCTACTCGAACCTGCCATATCCAAATTCGTAGTCACAATGTGTTGTATCTTACCATACAACAAGGCTACTCAAACCTGCCATATCCAAATTCGTAGTCACAATGTGTTGTATCTTACCATACAACAAGGCTACTCAAACCTGCCATATCCAACCTCATAGTCACAGTGTGTTGTATCTTACCATACAACAAGGCTACTCGAACCTGCCATATCCAACCTCATAGTCACAGTGTGTTGTAACTTACCATACAACAAGGCTACTCGAACCTGCCTTATCCAAACTCATAGTCACAATGTGTTGTATCTTACCATACAACAAGGCTACTCGAACCTGCCATATCCAAACTCATAGTCACAATGTGTTGTATCTTACCATACAACAAGGCTACTCGAACCTGCCATATCCAAACTCGTAGTCACAATGTGTTGTATCTTACCATACAACAATGCTACTCAAACCTGCCATATCCAAACTCGTAGTCACAATGTGTTGTATCTTACCATACAACAAGGCTTCTCAAACCTGCCATATCCAAACTCGTAGTCACAATGTGTTGTATCTTACCATACAACAAGGCTACTCAAACCTGCCATATCCAAACTCGTAGTCACAATGTGTTGTATCTTACCATACAACAAGGCTACTCAAACCTGCCATATCCAAACTCGTAGTCACAATGTGTTGTATCTTACCATACAAGGCTACTCAAACCTGCCATATCCAAACTCGTAGTCACAATGTGTTGTATCTTACCATACAACAAGGCTACTCGAACCTGCCATATCCAAACTCGTAGTCACAATGTGTTGTATCTTACCATACAAGGCTACTCAACCTGCCATATCCAAACTCATAGTCACAATGTGTTGTATCTTACCATACAACAAGGCTACTAAAACCTGCCATATCCAAACTCGTAGTCACAATGTGTTGTATCTTACCATACAACAAGGCTACTCAAACCTGCCATATCCAAACTCGTAGTCACAATGTGTTGTATCTTACCATACAACAAGGCTACTCAAACCTGCCATATCCAAACTCATAGTCACAATGTGTTGTATCTTACCATACAACAAGGCTACTCAAACCTGCCATATCCAAACTCGTAGTCACAATGTGTTGTATCTTACCATACAACAAGGCTACTCAAACCTGCCATATCCAAACTCGTAGTCACAATGTGTTGTATCTTACCATACAACAAGGCTACTCGAACCTGCCATATCCTGCCATATCCAAACTCGTAGTCACAATGTGTTGTATCTTACCATACAACAAGGCTACTCGAACCTGCCATATCCAAACTCGTAGTCACAATGTGTTGTATCTTACCATACAAGGCTACTCGAACCTGCCATATCCAAACTCATAGTCACAATGTGTTGTATCTTACCATACAACAAGGCTACTCGAACCTGCCATATCCAAACTCGTAGTCACAATGTGTTGTATCTTACCATACAACAAGGCTACTCAAACCTGCCATATCCAAACTCATAGTCACAATGTGTTGTATCTTACCATACAACAAGGCTACTAAAACCTGCCATATCCAAACTCGTAGTCACAATGTGTTGTATCTTACCATACAACAAGGCTACTCAAACCTGCCATATCCAAACTCGTAGTCACAATGTGTTGTATCTTACCATACAACAAGGCTACTCAAACCTGCCATATCCAAACTCATAGTCACAATGTGTTGTATCTTACCATACAACAAGGCTACTAAAACCTGCCATATCCAAACTCGTAGTCACAATGTGTTGTATCTTACCATACAAAAAGGCTACTCAAACCTGCCATATCCAAACTCGTAGTCACAATGTGTTGTGTCTTATCATACAACAAGGCTACAAGAACCTGCCATATCCAAACTCGTAGTCACAATGTGTTGTATCTTACCATACAAGGCTACTCGAACCTGCCATATCCAAACTCATAGTCACAATGTGTTGTATCTTACCATACAACAAGGCTACTAAAACCTGCCATATCCAAACTCGTAGTCACAATGTGTTGTATCTTACCATACAACAAGGCTACTCAAACCTGCCATATCCAAACTCGTAGTCACAATGTGTTGTATCTTACCATACAACAAGGCTACTCAAACCTGCCATATCCAAACTCATAGTCACAATGTGTTGTATCTTACCATACAACAAGGCTACTCGAACCTGCCATATCCAAACTCGTAGTCACAATGTGTTGTATCTTACCATACAACAAGGCTACTCAAACCTGCCATATCCAAACTCATAGTCACAATGTGTTGTATCTTACCATACAACAAGGCTACTCGAACCTGCCATATCCAAACTCGTAGTCACAACTAAGGGCTACTCAAACCTGCCATATCCAAACTCGTAGTCACAATGTGTTGTATCTTACCATACAACAAGGCTACTCGAACCTGCCATATCCAAACTCGTAGTCACAATGTGTTGTATCTTACCATACAAGGCTACTCGAACCTGCCATATCCAAACTCATAGTCACAATGTGTTGTATCTTACCATACAACAAGACTACTCGAACCTGCCATATCCAAACTCGTAGTCACAATGTGTTGTATCTTACCATACAACAAGGCTACTCAAACCTGCCATATCCAAACTCATAGTCACAATGTGTTGTATCTTACCATACAACAAGGCTACTAAAACCTGCCATATCCAAACTCGTAGTCACAATGTGTTGTATCTTACCATACAACAAGGCTACTCAAACCTGCCATATCCAAACTCGTAGTCACAATGTGTTGTATCTTACCATACAACAAGGCTACTCAAACCTGCCTTATCCAAACTCGTAGCCACAATGTTTTGTATCTTACCATACAAGGCTACTCGAACCTGCCTTATCCAAACTCATAGTCACAATGCGTTGTATCTTACCATACAACAACCCTATTTGAACCTGCCTTATCCAAACTCGTAGTCACAATGTGTTGTATCTTACCATACAACAAGGCTACTCAAACCTGCCATATCCAAACTCGTAGTCACAATGTGTTGTATCTTACCATACAACAAGGCTACTCGAACCTGCCATATCCAAACTCGTAGTCACAATGTGTTGTATCTTACCATACAAGGCTACTCGAACCTGCCATATCCAAACTCATAGTCACAATGTGTTGTATCTTACCATACAACAAGGCCACTCGAAACTGCCATATCCAAACTCGTAGTCACAATGTGTTGTATCTTACCATACAACAAGACTACTCGAACCTGCCATATCCAAATTCGTAGTCACAATGTGTTGTATCTTACCATACAACAAGGCTACTCAAACCTGCCATATCCAACCTCATAGTCACAGTGTGTTGTATCTTACCATACAACAAGGCTACTCGAACCTGCCATATCCAACCTCATAGTCACAGTGTGTTGTAACTTACCATACAACAAGGCTACTCGAACCTGCCTTATCCAAACTCATAGTCACAATGTGTTGTATCTTACCATACAACAAGGCTACTCGAACCTGCCATATCCAAACTCATAGTCACAATGTGTTGTATCTTACCATACAACAAGGCTACTCGAACCTGCCATATCCAAACTCGTAGTCACAATGTGTTGTATCTTACCATACAACAAGGCTACTCAAACCTGCCATATCCAAACACATAATCACAATGTGTTGTATCTTACCATACAACAAGGCTACTAAAAACTGCCATATCCAAACTCGTAGTCACAATGTGTTGTATCTTACCATACAACAAGGCTACTCAAACCTGCCATATCCAAACTCGTAGTCACAATGTGTTGTATCTTACCATACAACAAGGCTACTCGAACCTGCCATATCCAAACTCGTAGTCACAATGTGTTGTATCTTACCATACAAGGCTACTCGAACCTGCCAGACCCAGTAAACTCGTAGTCACAATGTGTTGTATCTTACCATACAACAAGGCTACTCAAACCTGCCATATCCAAACTCGTAGTCACAATGTGTTGTATCTTACCATACAACAAGGCTACTCAAACCTGCCATATCCAAACTCGTAGTCACAATGTGTTGTATCTTACCATACAACAAGGCTACTCGAACCTGCCATATCCAAACTCATAGTCACAATGTGTTGTATCTTACCATACAACAAGGCTACTCGAACCTGCCATATCCAAACTCGTAGTCACAATGTGTTGTATCTTACCATACAACAAGGCTACTCAAACCTGCCATATCCAAACTCATAGTCACAATGTGTTGTATCTTACCATACAACAAGGCTACTAAAACCTGCCATATCCAAATTCGTAGTCACAATGTGTTGTATCTTACCATACAACAAGGCTACTCAAACCTGCCGTATCCAAACTCGTAGTCACAATGTGTTGTATCTTACCATACAACAAGGCTACTCGAACCTGCCATATCCAAACTCGTAGTCACAATGTATTGTATCTTACCATACAAGGCTACTCGAACCTGCCATATCCAAACTCATAGTCACAATGTGTTGTATCTTACCATACAACAAGGCTACTCGAACCTGCCATATCCAAACTCGTAGTCACAATGTGTTGTATCTTACCATACAACAAGTCTACTAAAACCTGCCATATCCAAACTCATAGTCACAATGTGTTGTATCTTACCATACAACAAGGCCACTCGAAACTGCCATATCCAAACTCGTAGTCACAATGTGTTGTATCTTACCATACAACAAGGCTACTCAAACCTGCCATATCCAAACCTCAGAATACAATGTGTGCTGTATCCACTATACAACAAGGCCAATCAAACCCGCCATATCCAAACTCCTTTATTAGTCACAATGTACATCTTTACCATACAACAAGGCTACTCAAACCTGCCATATCCAACCTCATAGCATAGTCACAATGTGTTGTATCTTACCATACAACAAGTATCTTACCATACAACAAGGCTACTCGCCATATCCAAATTCGTAGTCACAATGTGTTGTATCTTACCATACAACTACTCAAACCTGCCATATCCAAACTCATAGTCACAGTGCGTTGTATCTTACCATACAACAAGGCTACTCGAACCTGCCATATCCAACCTCATAGTCACAGTGTGTTGTATCTTACCATACAACAAGGCTACTCGAACCTGCCATATCCAACCTCATAGTCACAGTGTGTTGTAACTTACCATACAACAAGGCTACTCGAACCTGCCTTATCCAAACTCATAGTCACAATGTGTTGTATCTTACCATACAACAAGGCTACTCGAACCTGCCATATCCAAACTCGTAGTCACAATGTGTTGTATCTTACCATACAAGGCTACTCGAACCTGCCATATCCAAACTCATAGTCACAATGTGTTGTATCTTACCATACAACAAGGCTACTAAAACCTGCCATATCCAAACTCGTAGTCACAATGTGTTGTATCTTACCATACAACAAGGCTACTCAAACCTGCCATATCCAAACTCGTAGTCACAATGTGTTGTATCTTACCATACAACAAGGCTACTCGAACCTGCCATATCCAAACTCGTAGTCACAATGTGTTGTATCTTACCATACAACAGGCTACTCAAACCTGCCATATCCAAACTCATAGTCACAATGTGTTGTATCTTACCATACAACAAGGCTACTAAAACCTGCCATATCCAAACTCGTAGTCACAATGTGTTGTATCTTACCATACAACAAGGCTACTCAAACCTGCCATATCCAAACTCGTAGTCACAATGTGTTGTATCTTACCATACAACAAGGCTACTCAAACCTGCCATATCCAAACTCGTAGTCACAATGTGTTGTATCTTACCATACAAGGCTACTCGAACCTGCCTTATCCAAACTCATAGTCACAATGCGTTGTATCTTACCATACAACAACCCTACTTGAACCTGCCATATCCAAACTCGTAGTCACAATGTGTTGTATCTTACCATACAACAAGGCTACTCAAACCTGCCATATCCAAACTCATAGTCACAATGTGTTGTATCTTACCATACAACAAGGCTACTAAAACCTGCCATATCCAAACTCGTAGTCACAATGTGTTGTATCTTACCATACAACAAGGCTACTCAAACCTGCCATATCCAAACTCGTAGTCACAATGTGTTGTATCTTACCATACAAGGCTACTCGAACCTGCCATATCCAAACTCATAGTCACAATGTGTTGTATCTTACCATACAACAAGGCCTACTCGAACCTGCCATATCCAAACTCGTAGTCACAATGTGTTGTATCTTACCATACAACAAGGCTACTCAAACCTGCCATATCCAAACTCGTAGTCACAATGTGTTGTATCTTACCATACAACAAGGCTACTAAAACCTGCCATATCCAAACTCGTAGTCACAATGTGTTGTATCTTACCATACAAGGCTACTCGAACCTGCCATATCCAAACTCATAGTCACAATGTGTTGTATCTTACCATACAACAAGGCCACTCGAAACTGCCATATCCAAACTCGTAGTCACAATGTGTTGTATCTTACCATACAACAAGGCTACTCAAACCTGCCATATCCAAACTCATAGTCACAATGTGTTGTATCTTACCATACAACAAGGCTACTAAAACCTGCCATATCCAAATTCGTAGTCACAATGTGTTGTATCTTACCATACAACAAGGCTACTCAAACCTGCCGTATCCAAACTCGTAGTCACAATGTGTTGTATCTTACCATACAACAAGGCTACTCGAACCTGCCATATCCAAACTCGTAGTCACAATGTATTGTATCTTACCATACAAGGCTACTCGAACCTGCCATATCCAAACTCATAGTCACAATGTGTTGTATCTTACCATACAACAAGGCTACTCGAAAACCTGCCATATCTTAAACTCGATAGTCACAATGTGTTGTATCTTACCATACAACAAGGCTACTCAAACCTGCCATATCCAAACTCGTTGTCACAATGTGTTGTATCTTACCA
Source organism: Paraescarpia echinospica (assembly GCA_020002185.1). Lineage (NCBI taxonomy): Eukaryota > Metazoa > Annelida > Polychaeta > Sabellida > Siboglinidae > Paraescarpia > Paraescarpia echinospica. The sequence goes on along the minus strand of CM034544.1, from coordinate 776,749 downwards.
TACAACAAGGCTACTCAAACCTGCCATATCCAAACTCATAGTCACAATGTGTTGTATCTTACCATACAACAAGGCTATTCGAACCTGCCTTATCCAAACTCATAGTCACAATGTGTTGTATCTTACCATACAACAAAGCTACTCGAACCTGCCTTATCCAAACTCGTAGTCACAATGTGTTGTATCTTACCATACAACAAGGCTACTCAAACCTGCCTTATCCAAACTCGTAGTCACAATGTTTTGTATCTTACCATACAAGGCTACTCGAACCTGCCTTATCCAAACTCATAGTCACAATGCGTTGTATCTTACCATACAACAACCCTATTTGAACCTGCCTTATCCAAACTCGTAGTCACAATGTGTTGTATCTTACCATATAACAAGGCTTTTTGAACCTGCCATATCCAAACTTTCTATACAGGAATTTTCTATATAAAATTGTACGTTGATCCTGATGGAGGTGTTAATCTATCGACTATCAAAGCCACTCATTGTTTGATCCTGTTGGAGGTGTTAATCTATCGACTATCAAAGCCACTCATCGTTGATCCTGATGGAGATGTTAATCTATCGACTATCAAAGCCACTCATTGTTTGATCCTGATGGAGATGTTAATCTATCGACTATCAAAGCCACTCATTGTTTGATCCTGATGGAGGTGTTAATCTATCGACTATCAAAGCCACTCATTGTTTGATCCTGATGGAGATGTTAATCTATCGACTATCAAAGCCACTCATTGTTTGATCCTGATGGAGATGTTAATCTATCGACTATCAAAGCCACTCATTGATTGATCCTGATGGAGATGTTAATCTATCGACTATCAAAGCCACTCATTGTTTGATCCTGATGGAGGTGTTAATCTATCGACTATCAAAGCCACTCATCGTGGATCCTGATGGAGGTGTTAATCTATCGACTATCAAAGCCACTCATCGTTGACCCTGATGGAGGTGTTAATCTATCGACTATCAAAGCCACTCATTGTTTGATCCTGATGGAGGTGTTAATCTATCGACTATCAAAGCCACTCATCGTGGATCCTGATGGAGGTGTTAATCTATCGACTGTCAAAGCCACTCATCGTTGATCCTGATGGAGATGTTAATCTATCGACTATCAAAGCCACTCATTCTTTGATCCTGATGGAGGTGTTAATCTATCGACTATCAAAGCCACTCATTGTTTGATCCTGATGGAGATGTTAATCTATCGACTATCAAAGCCACTCATTGTTTGATCCTGATGGAGGTGTTAATCTATCGACTATCAAAGCCACTCATCGTGGATCCTGATGGAGGTGTTAATCTATCGACTATCAAAGCCACTCATCGTTGATCCTGATGGAGGTGTTAATCTATCGACTATCAAAGCCACTCATTGTTTGATCCTGATGGAGATGTTAATCTATCGACTATCAAAGCCACTCATTGTTTGATCCTGATGGAGATGTTAATCTATCGACTTTCAAAGCCACTCATTGTTTGATCCTGATGGAGGTGTTAATCTATCGACTATCAAAGCCACTCATTGTTTGATCCTGATGGAGATGTTAATCTATCGACTATCAATGCCACTCATTGTTTGATCCTGATGGAGGTGTTAATCTATCGACTATCAAAGCCACTCATCGTTGATCCTGATGGAGGTGTTAATCTATCGACTATCAAAGCCACTCATTGTTTGATCCTGATGGAGGTGTTAATCTATCGACTATCAAAGCCACTTATCGTTGATCCTGATGGAGATGTTAGTCTATCGACTATCAAAGCCACTCATTGTTTGATCCTGATGGAGGTGTTAATTATCGACTATCAAAGCCACTCATCAAAGCCACTCATCGTTGATCCTGATGGAGGTGTTAATCTATCGACTATCAAAGCCACTCATCGTGGATCCGACTGATGGAGATGTGTTAATCTATCGACTGTCAAAGCCACTCAAAGCCACTCGTTGATCCTGATGGAGGTGTTAATCTATCGACTATCAAAGCCACTCATTGTTTGATCCTGATGGTGGTGTTAATCTATCGACTATCAAAGCCACTCATTGTTTGATCCTGATGGAGGTGTTAATCGGAGGTGTTAATCTATCGACTGTCAATCCTGATGGAGGTGTTAATCTATCGACTGTCAAAGCCACTCATCGTTGATCCTGATGGAGGTGTTAATCTATCGACTATCGCCACTCATTGTTTGATCCTGAAATCTATCGACTATCAAAGCCACTCACCTGTGTTAATCTATCGACTCCTGTTGATCCTGATGGAGGTGTTAATGACTATCAAAGCCACTCACTGTTTGATCCTGATGGAGATGTTAATCTATCGACTATCAAAGCCACTCATCGTTGATCCTGATGGAGGTGTTAATCTATCGACTATCAAAGCCACTCATCGTGGATCCTGATGGAGGTGTTAATCTATCGACTATCAAAGCCACTCATTGTTTGATCCTGATGGAGATGTTAATCTATCGACTATCAAAGCCACTCATTGTTTGATCCTGATGGAGGTGTTAATCTATCGACTATCAAAGCCACTCATCGTGGATCCTGATGGAGGTGTTAATCTATCGACTGTCAAAGCCACTCATCGTTGATCCTGATGGAGATGTTAATCTATCGACTATCAAAGCCACTCATTCTTTGATCCTGATGGAGGTGTTAATCTATCGACTATCAAAGCCACTCATTGTTTGATCCTGATGGAGATGTTAATCTATCGACTATCAAAGCCACTCATTGTTTGATCCTGATGGAGGTGTTAATCTATCGACTATCAAAGCCACTCATCGTGGATCCTGATGGAGGTGTTAATCTATCGACTATCAAAGCCACTCATCGTTGATCCTGATGGAGGTGTTAATCTATCGACTATCAAAGCCACTCATTGTTTGATCCTGATGGAGATGTTAATCTATCGACTATCAAAGCCACTCATTGTTTGATCCTGATGGAGATGTTAATCTATCGACTTTCAAAGCCACTCATTGTTTGATCCTGATGGAGGTGTTAATCTATCGACTATCAAAGCCACTCATTGTTTGATCCTGATGGAGATGTTAATCTATCGACTATCAAAGCCACTCATTGTTTGATCCTGATGGAGGTGTTAATCTATCGACTATCAAAGCCACTCATCGTGGATCCTGATGGAGGTGTTAATCTATCGACTATCAAAGCCACTCATCGTTGATCCTGATGGAGGTGTTAATCTATCGACTATCAAAGCCACTCATTGTTTGATCCTGATGGAGGTGTTAATCTATCGACTATCAAAGCCACTTATCGTTGATCCTGATGGAGATGTTAGTCTATCGACTATCAAAGCCACTCATTGTTTGATCCTGATGGAGGTGTTATTCTATCGACTATCAAAGCCACTCATCGTTGATCCTGATGGAGATGTTAATCTATCGACTATCAAAGCCACTCATTGTTTGATCCTGATGGAGGTGTTAATCTATCGACTATCAAAGCCACTCATCGTTGATCCTGATGGAGATGTTAATCTATCGACTATCAAAGCCACTCATTGTTTGATCCTGACTATCAAAGCCACTCATTGTTTGATCCTGATGGAGGTGTTTAATTATTCGACTATCAAAGCCACTCATCGTTGATCCTGATGGAGATGTTAATCTATCGACTATCAAAGCCACTCATTGTTTGATCCTGATGGAGGTGTTAATTTATCGACTATCAAAGCCACTCATCGTTGATCCTGATGGAGATGTTAATCTATCGACTATCAAAGCCACTCATTGTTTGATCCTGATGGAGGTGTTAATTTATCGACTATCAAAGCCACTCATCGTTGATCCTGATGGAGGTGTTAATCTATCGACTATCAAAGCCACTCATCGTGGATCCTGATGGAGGTGTTAATCTATCGACTGTCAAAGCCACTCATCGTTGATCCTGATGGAGGTATTAATCTATCGACTATCAAAGCCACTCATTGTTTGATCCTGATGGAGGTGTTAATCTATCGACTATCAAAGCCACTCATTGTTGATCCTGACGGAGGTGTTAATCTATCGACTGTCAAAGCCACTCAACGTTGATCCTGATGGAGGTGTTAATATATCGACTATCAAAGCCACTCACTGTTTGATCCTGATGGAGATGTTAATCTATCGACTATCAAAGCCACTCATTGTTTGATCCCGATGGAGATGTTAATATATCGACATCAAAGCCACTCAACGTTGATCCTGATGGAGATGTTAATCTATCGACTATCAAAGCCACTCAACGTTGATCCTGATGGAGGTGTTAATCTATCAACTATCAAAGCCACTCATCGTCAACACTCAACAACTTAAGATGTCTACTGAGTGTATTTCTTACAAGACAACATTCCTTTGGCCTGGTGTGAAATACAGTTTTCACTTTTTTGTGCAGAATTTATTGCACGCATATTTAATGAGAGGATAATGACATTTTAAAATAAGTTTTGTAGCACCTATTTTCAAATCCACGTGCTGATGAGAAACCTGGAATTATGTTATAAAAGTAAAATAAAATAATTTTATGTGGCCTTATTGTGAGACATGTTTAATTAAAATTTTACACATTCTATAGATACTAGGCATTTTACAATGTGCTACTTTCATTTAAGAAATTAAATATTTGTACGTTAATATTCCAGATGCTGTCAGAAAGAATGACGTGACAACATTGCCATGGACTACAGCACCAAGAGAACCTTTGGAAGCCCTTCAAGAGAGCTGACGGGAATGATATGTTAGACAGCTCTGGATGGAGAATGCAGCCACTGACTACAGCACCAAGAGAACCTTTGGAAGCCCTTCAAGAGAGCTGACGGGTATGATATGTTAGACAGCTCTGGGTGGAGAATGCAGCCACTGACTACAGCACCAAGAGAACCTTTGGAAGCCCTTCAAGAGAGCTGACGGGAATGATATGTTAGACAGCTCTGGATGGAGAATGCAGCCACTGACTACAGCACCAAGAGAACCTTTGGAAGCCCTTCAAGAGAGCTGACGGGAATTATATGTTAGACAGCTCTGGATGGAGAATGCAGCCACTGACTACAGCACCAAGAGAACCTTTGGAAGGCCTTCAAGAGAGCTGACGGGAATGATATGTTAGACAGCTCTGGATGGAGAATGCAGCCACTGACTACAGCACCAAGAGAACCCTTGGAAGCCCTTCAAGAGAGCTGACGGGAATGATATGTTAGACAGCTCTGGATGGAGAATGCAGCCACTGACTACAGCACCAAGAGAACCTTTGGAAGCCCTTCAAGAGAGCTGACGGGAATTATATGTTAGACAGCTCTGGATGGAGAATGCAGCCACTGACTACAGCACCAAGAGAACCCTTGGAAGCCCTTCAAGAGAGCTGACGGGAATGACATGTTAGACAGCTCTGGATGGAGAATGCAGCCACTGACTACAGCACCAAGAGAACCTTTGGAAGCCCTTCACGAGAGCTGACGGGAATGATATGTTAGACAGCTCTGGATGGAGAATGCAGCCACTGACTACAGCACCAAGAGAACCTTTGGAAGCCCTTCAAGAGAGCTGACGGGAATTATATGTTAGACAGCTCTGGATGGAGAATGCAGCCACTGACTACAGCACCAAGAGAACCCTTGGAAGCCCTTCAAGAGAGCTGACGGGAATGACATGTTAGACAGCTCTGGATGGAGAATGCAGCCACTGACTACAGCACCAAGAGAACCTTTGGAAGCCCTTCAAGAGAGCTGACGGGAATTATATGTTAGACAGCTCTGCCTCTGGATGGAGAATGCAGCTGGATGTAGCAGAACAGAATTTATGCACAGTAATAATTAAGCACCCTTTTCATAAAATATTTGAACTGTCATGTCCAACAGGAATCAATGGGCATTAATTGCAACGTTGCTTTTAATTTATTTATGTTAAATTATGTGTTTGTTATATATGCATTGAAGTTGTTTGTGTATTTAATTTTGGATTATAATATTTGGATGGGATACTCAACACACATTCTCTTTTTGAAGCTGTTTTACATTTGTTATGTTCCTTAATTAATTAAATATTGGGCCTCTGTATTCCCCGGAACGGATTTTAAAAATCATCTACCATTCGTTGTATGCTTCGCCTGGGACTTATATTTCACACATAGTTAAATATTGATATACTATGACGACATGTCCTTAAATATGAAGGCATAATATATAAATTAATGTATATTATATGCGATGGAACGTCGATGGAACGTCGATGGAACGTCCCGGAACGTCGCGGAACGTCGATGGAACGGATTTTTAAGGTCATCTACCATTCGGTGTGTGCTTCGCATGAGACTGATACTTCGCACATAGTTAACTATTGATATAATATAACATGTCCATCAATATAAAGTCATAATATCTACAATAACGTATATTCATATGCGATGGAACGTCGCGGAACGTCGATCGAAGACTCGACATTTATCAATAGAAAAAGCACATAAAATTTTCTCGTCGGTGAATTATAAAAACGCTTGTTTAAAAAGGTGAGTCTTCAAAACTGTTTTAAACACTTGTAATGATGTTGCTGTCCTGAGCGTAGGAGGCAAATTGTTCCACAGAACCGCCGAGCAAACTGCAAAACGGTGATCACGAGTGAGTAACAGTTTGTGAGGCCGGTATGAACAAAAGACGAGGCTGCGAGGTAGATCGTAGACTTCTGTTGATGGGACGATAGCCAATTAACTCACTTATGTAGTCCGGCGCTACACCATTCAAGGCACAATACGTAAACACCAGCACTTTGTAGGTCGGTCTCAAATGAACGGGTAGCCAGTGTAAACGCTGCAACACGGGCGTGATGTGTTCGTATTTTCTCGTGCGAGTAATTAGCCGGGCGGCACAGTTCTGCACCCTTTGTAGACGTTGCATCACCGTGTGTGGGAGACCATAAAGAAGTGGATTTCCATAATCTAAACTAGTGCGTGAACAAGTGTCTAACATGAATCTTCCGTCAGGTGTGGCCGAATTCGCCCAACGTATCACTACCGAAGTAATATTGCTGACTCGACGCACCATACTACACCGAGTGATGTTTTGGTTAATTCGGCGCTAATTTTTATGAAACGTTTAAAATGAAATAAATCTATTATATTCAAATTCTCGTGGCAAACTACTGTAATTACATGTTTGGCACAAATAACAAACATTTCACTAATAACTTATAATTTTTTTAAAGTTTTCTGAAGGGTTTGGGTTTGACTTTTACGTTTTAGCATTAAACATTGCCTAATTAAATAGTAATCACCATCATCATCATCATCATCGGTCGACTGGGGCCGTAGCATAGATAAGCCGTTTCCATAAAGGTTGAGCGTTCATCAGTGAATGAAGGTCTTTCTCGATCTTCAATGCCAAGGTTTTCACAGATCAGCTTGGTGTATGTGTTCTTGTGTTTCCCTCTTGTTCTTGTCCTGAGTGGGTGTCCACAGGATGGACACTGACACTGGTTCGTCGGTGTTACGCTAGTGATGACTAACTAGTTGTACGCACCTCCTGCGAATCGTGTGTGTGGATTTGTCTACATGTCCATAATATTATAGTTCTTCATTTGTAAGCCTATTGCTCCAGTGGACATTTAGGCACTTTCTTAACATTCTGGTGTAACTCCCGTCTAGTTTTCTGTCCAATTTTTTTGTGAGGGTCCAGGTATCAGCTTCGTACAACAATATGCTTTCAACGGTTACACTGAAGATTGACAATTTAAGGGTTCTTCTTGTGTTTGCCTTCCATACATGGACTAGCCTGTTACATGTTTGCCTTCCATACATGGTCTAGCCTGTTACATGTTTGCCTTTCGTACATGGTCTAGCCTGTCACATGTTGCCTTCCATACATGGTCTAGCTTGTTACATGTTTGCCAGGCTAGGGCAATGCTTTGGTGAACTACGTCGCTTGTACTGCGTATCCACGAACCTAGATACCGGAAATCGTCTACTTCCTCAAGTAAAAAACTGACCAATCGCATGTTGATTTGACTGACGCAATATAATTGACGATTTGAACTTGTGGACGCGCAGTGTTGTAATAAATGGAGCGAAATAACTTATTCAAATGCGTGAAAGAGTTGTAGCATTGATATGTCCGCCGCCCATCAAGAACAAACTTTCTATGCCGTACGTACAACTTGCCAATGACATCATGCCTACTTCCTCTGTGGCCAGGAATAGTGTTGTTTCCTTTGATGATGCCCTAAACATGAACAGCCACGTGCAGCACATGTGTCGTGTGGCATATTTCCATCCACACAGTAGGGCCTATTGGATGAATTCGAAATATTCTACATCAGAAAACCACAGAGATGATGGTGTGTACCTACGTGACGTCTCGTCTTGGCAATGGAAATGGCCTGTTGTACGGAATGTCTGACTATCTTCTCGCCAGACTCCATAGAATGCAAAATACTGCAGCCCATCTCATAGTCAGAACTAAAAAACACATTTACATCACTCCTGCCCTGATTGAAACTCACTGGCTGCCAATTAAACAACGCATCGAGTACAACTACTCCTGCTGACGTTTCGCCGTTTGCACGGCTTAGCTCCGTCATACCTGACCGACCTGCTAACACAGCGGTTCCCAATAATTCTCTCCCTGCGTACCCCTGAGGTATGAGACGATCGTCAAAGTACGCCCATCTTTTTAACGTAAAATACATAATATACTATATAAAACCAATATTCTACATTCAGTTAAACATCATCATCCATTTATAAATTAGTTAAATGAAAGCGTATGCCGAAATTATAATAAAAATAAAACAAACTACATGGATGAGCTAGCTCTTTAAAAGTCAGGTACTTATTTCGGGAAACAATTTTGGTCAGGCAGAATTGAGGATCATCCGGAACACAGAGTCGGACTCGTAGTTTAGTCTTCTTGCAGAATAACGCCGAGAATCCGTGTTCACATAAATGGGTTGACGGAAAATCAACAATGCCTTCACGGGGACATCATACAGAGTCTGTACGACGCGGCCATCTTAGACGAGAACTTCGCCAGGAGAAGCTGTTCAAGCATGTCATGGAAAACGGTGGAGTCGCTCACAGACTACGACAAGTCCTACTAACTTGTACGGCGTCTGCTATAGGGATACTGCACCTCCACGATGGACGGATCTCAAAGCAAATGTCCATCTTTCGCACAGGAATTCAAGTTAGTTTGGAAATTCGTTTGGCATTGACGACAGGTACGTGCGTCTGCAAAGTTGCCCATGTTTCCTGTCACAGTTTCTTCATCAACAACCGCTGCGTTGAGGTGATCAGACATGTTGAAGTTTTCATCTTTGACGTTGTCCCCCTCAACTCCAGCTTCACGATATATAATCGTACTTTAAGTCATAAAGTAAGTAAGGTAAGGATAAAACATGGTTCAATCGTCCATTTACAATATCACACCGGCGCATCATTCACGCACAGCAGTCTTGTGGACCTCAAGGCCAAAAGAGGATAGGTAAGGATAAAACACGGTTCACTCGTCCATTTACAATATCACACCGGCGCATCATTCACGCACAGCAGTCTTGTGGACCTCAAGGCCAAAAGAGGATAGGTAAGGATAAAACATGGTTCACTCGTCCATTTACAATATCACACCGGCGCATCATTCACGCACAGCAGTCTTGTGGACCTCAAGGCCAAAAGAGGATAGGTAAGGATAAAACACGGTTCACTCGTCCATTTACAATATCACACCGGCGCATCATCCACGCACAGCAGCCTTGTGGACCTCAAGGCCAGAAGAGAATAGATAAAGATAAAACACGGTTCACTCGTCCATTTACAATATCACACCGGCGCATCATCCACGCACATGCTACACCTTGTTCCACGATAATCCCTCGGCCTCAAAACATCAGAAGGCCTCTCGGAAGACGCTGTTGCCATTCTTAGTGAATTTCAAGGGATGACAGAACAAGAACTCTCCCTGGAAGTCTCCACCTTTGGTGCAAATCGCGAACACGAATAGCATACAAGACAGCAAAATCGTAACTGTCAGCCAAACCTTGGCGTACTGCCTGAAAAACTTCTCGCATACCCCCGGAGTACGCGTACCCCAGTTTGGGAACCGCTGTGCTAACACGACACCAGCCCACGCGCACGTTACGATCCGCCGACGCTCACCTGCTGGAGGTCCCGCGCTGCAAGCTTTATATGCTCAAGGCGACGAAGCTTTTTCACGCACAGCGCACTGAACATTTTAGTATTTGTTTTAAACATTTATTATTTATTATTATTCTTTCTTAACTTGTCGTTTTAATTATTATTAATTGTTGTTATTATTACTACCCGTTATCTATTTATTATTGATGTATATATATATATATACATGTATGTATATATATATATATACATACATTTGTATGTATGTATGTATGTATGTATGTATGTATGTATGAACGTATGTATGCATGTATATATATATATATATATATATATATATAATATGTTTTGAATAATAATTATAGCTACATTATATGGATTGTAACTGAAAAGTTTGTGGCGCTGAGAAATGCAGTAAATTATTATTATTATTATTTATTTGAATTATTGTTTTGACGAAACAGAAGGTTCCACAGGGGCCGGCAGTGACTCATAGAACGTCCAGACGATCATGGACTACGAAATCTACGTAATTCTCCTGTGTCGATAGACGTGTTGTCAATACAACGCGGCGCCAAGTGCATTCAGAGTCAGCTCGTTGCCAATTTGTTTACAAACAGCTAACGGCGGGCGCACTTGTCGGTCACGCCTGGCTGCACTCCGTTGTACACAAACACATTACGGCTCGAGTAGATTTAACAAGATTTAACAAGATTGCCATCCAGAAAATTACTCTGGATGGCAGGTGGACAAGGAAGCCTTTTGGCTTATCGAGAGTCCAATACTTTTTATCTACATGTATCCCGCCTTTTTAAGGTGTGTGTCGATTTTATTTTTAAACATATTCACGCTACTAGCACCAACACAATCAGGAGATAATCTGTTCCATTCATTTACAGTCCTTTGTGAGAATGAGAACTTTCTTATATCTAATCTACACTGCTCCTTTACTAATGTAGCTTCATGTCCTCTGGTCCTTCTATCTTTCTTAACTGAGAAAAAAATGTTTCTATCAATATTTTCATAACCATTCAATATTTTAAACACTTCTATGTGATCTCCTCTCAATCTCCTGGTCTCTAGTGTTGTTAAACCACATTCTTTTAGGCGTATTTCGTAACTAAGATCCCTCAGATTTGGTATCATTTTAGTCGCTCTCCTCTGTACTCTTTCTAGCATATCTATGTCCTTCTTGCGATATGGCCTCTATGCTTGTATACAATATTCTAAATGAGGCCTGACTATTGTTTTGTACAGCGGTACTATTAATTATTTTTTCTTATACGCTATATTTCGCCTAATTAATCCAAGGATTTGATTTCCCTTTGACGCTGCAATTCCGCACTGTTCTGAAACCTTCATATCAGCACTAATGGTTAACCCTAAGTCCTTTTCTTTTACAGTAGTACTTAGAACAGTACCCCCCATTTTATATTTTACCTCTTCATTCCCATGACCTGTGTGGAGGCATTTACATTTCCCAAAATTGAACAGCATTTGCCACTTTTCAGACCATTTGATCAACCTGTCAAGATCATCTTGTAAATGCTGTCTGTCTCCATCACTTTTAATCCTTCTAAACACTTTTGTATCATCCGCAAATTTTAACACCTTGCTTGTTATATCATCGTCCAAATCGTTGATATATATTAAGAATAATATAGGTCCTAGTACTGATCCCTGTGGTACCCCACTCAATACCGATTTCCAGTTTGAAGCCTCCCCATCAACTACTACACGTTGTCTTCTGTCATTCAGCCATTTTTCTATCCAGTTTATTATACCATTTCCTATGCCATGGGCCTTTAGCTTAAGGAGTAATCTTTGATGTGGTACTTTGTCGAAAGCTTTTTGAAAATCTAAATAGATGATATCTACTGGTGATCCCTCATCTACCCACCTAGTGATGTCTTCCAAAAAACATAACATATTTGTTAAGCATGACCTCGCTTTTAAAAACCCATGTTGAGATGGGTTTATCAAGTTATGTTTAACAAGAAAATCCACCATGTGATCTTTAATTAGTCTTTCTAATAATTTGCAAATCACTGATGTTAAACTCACTGGTCTATAGTTCTCTGACTTGTTTCTCGAACCTTTTTTAAGATAGCGTGTGAATGACCGGTAATTGCCGGGATCTGGTGACAGCTGAATATCCGTACATCCCACATGTCCTCGGAGTTACCGCTAGAGGTTGGGATCTTATTCTGGATGTAATTCTTCTTGGTCTCACGACACAAGTTAGTAATATGATTCCTGACTTTCTTATACACATCCCAGGCATGAGGATCTTGAGAGTCTATAGCCTGAGTGTGGTACTCGTCTCTGGTGGTTTTAAGATGTTCAATGTCCTCAGAGTACCAAAAGCATTGCTTGGTTTTGCTGGGAATTTTCTGATGGGAGCATGGGAGTGAATTGTTTTGAGAAACAATGACTGCCAGGTGGACCACGCGTCCTTGATGTCATCAAACACTTCGATAACTGACCAAGGGATCTTGGAAAGGTCACTGAGAAGTTTGCCATTATCCATGTGTTTATAGTTCTGGGTGGTCACATATTTATGTCTGTGTATAGGTTCCTTTTTGAGATGTAATACCAGAAAGTTGATGAGGTGGTCTGCAACTGTAACCACAGCCACTCCATGGGTGATCTTGGATTCGATATTGGTGAATGTAAGCAGTGCTAAGGAACATTTCGAGCGCATTCGTTTTGTTGCGAATACTGCGAGGATTGGCATAGTACACTTTGCATTCATTTACAACTGTGTCCAAATGGGGTAAGACCACATTTAAATTTTAAATAGGCGGCCATTATAACGTTTCATTCATTTCCTGCAAAATTTGTCTTAGGATTTTCTTGAAAATGTCACAGCATATTTAACCTCAATTGACACAAGTACTGTGGAAAACTCGTGAAATGCTCATACCTAATTTTTCAGAAAAATCCACCCAAACCTGACACCCCTCAATTTCGCCCCAATCTGGTGACGGATTTTGAAATATTGGTACGTGCTGCAAAATAGCCACTGTGCGAATACGTGAGCGACTAGCGTAAATTTCGTGCTACCTGGTGAAAGATCTAATGCAGTAGTACATTCAGTATTCACTGGACTAACATGTGCCATGTCAAAGTGCTCGAAACAAATTCACACATCACACCAAAACGGTATTTTCAAGGGCACTCTTTCGGTCGGTAATGGCGGACGAATCTTTACTGTGGTCTTACCCCAAATGGTCGGGTGGGTTGCGGGTGTTTAGTGAACCAATTACTGTATGTGGTCGCTCTGTCCGTGGATCGCGATGAGCACTGACATCAGCTTTCCAGGCAGAGTGGGTATAATATCTGCCCAATTTGTGGTACTGAGAAATGACGTAACTTATTATTATTATTGTTTTGTATTGTTGTTGTGACGAAATAGAAGCATCCAAGGCGCCGGCAATGATCGACACACAGAACGCCAATGCGATCATGGGCTACGAAGTGTACGAACTCCCCCTGAGTCGATAGACATGTTGCAATGACTCATAGAAAGTCCAGACGATCATGGACTACGAAGTCTACGTACTTCTCCTGTGTCGATAGACGTGTTGTCAACACAACGCGGCGCCAAGTGCATTTAGAGTCAGCTCGTTGCCAATTTGTTTACAAACAGCTGATGGCGGGCGCACTTGTCGGTCACGCCTGGCTGCACACCGTTGTACACAAGTCCATTACGGCTCGAGCAGCGTGTGAGTGACACGTAATTGTCGGGATCTGGTGATAACTAAACATCCGTTTGTTATATAGGGGCCTTACGGCCATAACATAGCTTAGGTTGAAAGGTGGTTTATTTGAGTTTTATTTAACAGAAACTATTACATTAATCGATATCATTATTTTTCAGACAAAAGCAGCAAGCAACAAAGCCAGCAACAGCAAAGACAACATTAACGTTGACTATTGGTTAGTCAGGACTTGTCTTGTCGTGGCAAGTCAGACAGAAAACTCTGGAAATACCTCATCATGTCAACACGTTATATAATTGAAGGACATAAGTAAGAAACAGAATAATTAATTTATTAGGGCTGGGCTGGGAACGTTTCCAACAATAGTCCTCTCGGTGATGGCCTAATGATAACCAGGAAACTTCTATTGCGCCTAAATAATTGGAAACCAAGCTTAGTAGCGCATAAAAACCAGGTTAGTTAATCTCAGTATCGATTACCAGTATTAACGTTATCAATTAACATATGGATGGACACGCCAGGGAGCTAACGAGTCCACAAATCGTGCCTTTGTTGCCTTAACCTCCACTAACTTCACTGTCTTGGCTGTTCTTCTCCAATATTCCACATCTGGCTCCGCCGAGTGCGTTACTTTATGTCATCGTCTCCCTTAATGTAGTCAAGTTTTGCCTTGATGGCATCGCTGCTCATATTGACCAAAACAGTGGGTGTTTGTGGCCAGTGGCGGATTAAAACATTCGTGGGCCCTAGGTAGACTCGGGGCGGATCCAGATAGGGTAGTTTAGGGGGCTAAAACCTACATTTGCACCCCCTTGAGGCTTGCCAGAAAACCTCCACTGGAGCCGCAACCAAATTAATACTGGGTGGGCTGAGCCGGAACTTCAGCACGACTTCGCTGTCCGATCATGACATCGGACACTGGGGAGACCTGAACAGGCATGAATGGATGGCCTTTGCGGACGAGAGAGAGGTGGAAAGAACTGAAAAGAAAAGTAGAAGAAGCTACCAAGTGACGTGGACCCCCCGCAAGGGAGCAAGGGGAAGAAGAAGAAGCTACCAAGTGACGAGGACCCCCGCAAGGGAGCAAGGGGAAGAAGAAGCTGCCAAGTGACGTAGAACCACCCTGCAAGGGAGCAAGGGGAATAATAATAATATGTGCTACGAGTTATTAATCATAACTGAAATTAAGATATTATAACCAGGTTTTATAACAACTGCATGTCACGCTTTGCTACTTTTCCTGACGAAAATATACCTTGACTGATGAATGCAGTAGTTTGCTTAACTAATGATTCTCACACATAATGGATGTCCAAAGCAACCGGCTTTCACGTATTACTCATCTTCTTCGAGATAATATAGCTAAACGAACGTTTGCAAATAATAATAAGTATGCATGCAAAACTAAGCGATATGTTAATTGCCAACCGATCAACATGTAGCCTGTTCATTGTTTATTCGACATTTCTCTACTCTTGATATTGCTGCGTTCCGTTTATTTTTGATACATTAACCTTAGCGGATCATAATATACTAATATTCGAACGTTACAAGCATGCCCTATTCCACGGAAACAATTGTAGGGTGTGTTGCACCAGACAATGTTGGCAGGCAGGCAGGCAGGCAGGCAGGCAGGCAGGCAGGCAGGCAGGCAGGCAGGCAGGCAGGCAGGCAGGCAGGCAGGCAGGCAGGCAGGCAGGCAGGCAGGCAGGCAGGCAGGCAGGCAGGCAGGCAGGCATGTATTCAAACGTTAGACAAAACAGGTAAACCGGATTAACTGTAAGATTAACGAAAACGGTGTAGCTTGGTAACGTCGTCAGGTCGGCTAAACCTTTCTGTAAGAATACGGCATAACTAATTTATTTGTGTTCTCAGTTCTCAAGTGCGTGTGGTTGTGCGTGCGTGTTTGCGTGCGTGCGTGCGTGCGTGCGTGCGTGCGTGCATGTGATGACTGAAATGGGCCCTAACGTGTTGCTCCACTACTGTTGTTGTTACTCCGCGTGCACGTAAATGCGTGTCGTGCGTGTCGTGCGTGTCTTGCATGTCTTGCATGTCCTCGTAATGTGTGTACGGATGTCGTGACCTTCACGTGTGATTATGTGTAATTACAAATTAACAAATTAACAATGAGGCGACCGGCACAGTTATTTAAGGCTTCCAAATCGTTCCTGGAAAAGTAGACTACGTCTAAGTCGTGCGGCGAGTATTAAACTCAACAATTGTCTCTAGTACAACCGCCGTCGGACTGATGCCAATCACACGAGTGTCTGCTGATATAGTCTGTCTATGAGTCCGTTAGCTTATTGAACACATTGGTAATTACATTATATATAGTGGACACGTTTGTCGACCAAGTTCGGGCCTGTATGTAGTTACAAAACATGATTACCCGGTAACGTAGCGACGACTACTATAGAATAGTAAACATATATCAACATGGCGGTCATGTGACCAGTGTAACCCGGCTCAAGTTTGATGGCCGACAACCAACTGACATCAGGGGTTTGCTAATAACTCTACATCAAAGCAACTTGGCACCATATAGGGACAGCCTTTTCGGCTCCTTTGTTTCTCCGTAATTAGTTATGAAACGACTTAAGTCAAATAGGTTTAATGTTTATGAAGCAAACAGCTCCACGTATTTGTTTAGCTGGTTTACACTGTACAATTATTGAAACTTTGATACGACCCCTCTTACTCGTTTCCAACCAATGTTTCGTTTTGGTAACGGCAGAAGACAGCAGATCTTCAGTCGGAGCTAAGTTGTCAGTGTGACCAGGTGTCTGATCTGTCGACTCCGACCAGATGGCCCGTCGGCCCCCAATCTGATCTGTAGCTGTTGAACATTGACCGGTAGGTATATACCACTCGTTTATAATTAGATATCTGAACATATATTATATATGTTTCTTAAGGTATCTTAGATTACGCATGTTTTTTGTTGTTGCTGAGGTCTAGCAACGAGGTCTTTCGAAACAATGTTCTGTTGTATTCGACTGCGCAGTTATAAATATATCCAGTGTTACTCTGAATGGTGAATTGATATAGAGTCCATATTTGCTTATAAATATATCCCGTGTTATTCTGAATGGTGAATTGATAGAGCCCAGACTTCCAGCAACACATAGCGACACGTGAGGTTAATATTCACCTCGGTGAACCGATTGGGATACTATAGTAAGGTTTGAACAAGTCGTTTGTTCTGTGGCTTGCTAAATAACTTGGGATTCGAGCTGTAGAAAACCCCGGCATATCCTGTAACGTTGTGACAAATAAATGTGACACCAGTTACTTGAGAGAGGGGTTTGTCACACCAGAAATACAAGAATCATTCGCCGTACCTTAAGATGCGTATGCTAGGAGTTGAACACCGCCTGAACTCCGCCTGTGTAGGTCTACGTACGATGAGAGTCAACACCGTCTGTATGGGGGGCTATGTATGTTAAGACAGACCACCGTCTGTATAGGTCTACGTATGATGAGAGTGAACACCATATGTGTAGGTCTACGTATGTAAAGAGAGAACACCGTCTGTATAGGTCTACGTATGATGAGAGAGAACACCGTCTGTATAGGTCTACGTATGATGAGTGTGAACTCCATATGTGTAGGTCTACGTATGTAAAGAGAGAACACCGTCTGTATAGGTTTACGTATGATGAGAGTGAGCACCGTCTGTGTAGGTCTACGTATGGTGACAGTGAATACCACATGTGTAGGTCTACGTATGATGAGAGTGAACACCGTCTGTATAGGTCTACGTATGATGAGAGTGAACACCGTCTGTATAGGTCTACGTATGATGAGAGTGAACACCATATGTGTAGGTCTACGTATGTAAAGAGAGAACACCGTCTGTATAGGTTTACGTATGATGAGAGTGAGTACCGTCTGTGTAGGTCTACGTATGATGAGAGTGAACACCATATGTGTAGGTCTACGTATGATGAGAGTGAACACCGTCTGTATAGGTCTACGTATGATGAGAGTGAACACCGTAAGTATAGGTCTACGTATGATGAGAGTGAACATCGTCTGTATAGGTCTACGTATGATGAGAGTGAACACCGTCTGTGTAGGTCTACGTATGTAAAGAGAGAACACCGTCTGTATAGGTCTACGTATGATGAGTGTGAACACCATATGTGTAGGTCTACGTATGTAAAGAGAGAACACCGTCTGTATAGGTTTACGTATGATGAGAGTGAACACCATATGTGTAGGTCTACGTATGTAAAGAGAGAACACCGTCTGTATAGGTTTACGTATGATGAGAGTGAACACCGTCTGTGTAGGTCTACGTATGATGACAGTGAACACCACATGTGTAGGTCTACGTATGATGAGAGTGAACACCGTCTGTATAGGTCTACGTATGATGAGAGTGAACACCGC
>CM034544.1:727976-757491 GCA_020002185.1 Paraescarpia echinospica | reverse complement strand
TGTTTATTACTAACACACAGATAAGGCTAGCCAAATAGTAACTGGATGTATAATACACAGTGTTTATTACTAACACACATATAAGGCTAGCCAAATAGTACCTGGGTGTAAAACACACAGTGTTTATTACTAACACACATATAAGGCTAGCCAAATAGTAACTGGATGTATAACACACAGTGTTTATTACTAACACACAGATAAGGCTGGCCAAATAGTAACTGGATGTATAACACACAGAGTTTATTACTAACACACAGATAAGGCTAGCCAAATAGTAACTGGATGTATAACACACAGTGTTTATTACTAAAAAACAGATAAGGCTAGCCAAATAGTAACTGGATGTATAACACACAGTGTTTATTACTAACATACAGATAAATCTAGCCAAATAGTACCAGGATGTATAACACACAGTGTTTATTAGTAACACACATATAAGGCTGGCCAAATAATAATTGGATGTATAACACACAGTGTTTATTACTAACACACAGATAAGTCTAGCTAAATAGTAATTGGATATATAACACACAGTGTTTATTACTAACACACAGATAAGGCTAGCCAAATATTAACTGGATGTATATCACACAGTGTTTATTACTAATACACAGATAAGGCAGGCCAAATAGTAAATGGATGGATAACATACAGTGTTTATTACTAACACACAGATAAGGCTAGCCAAATAGTAATTGGATGTATAACACAGAGTGTTTATTACTAACACACAGATAAGTCTGTCCAAATAGTAACTGGATGTATAACACACAGTGTTTATTACTAACACACAGATAAGGCTGGCCAAATAGTAAATGGATGGATAACACACAGTGTTTATTACAAACACACAGATAAGTCTAGCCAAATAGTAACTGGATGTATAACACACAGTGTTTATTACTAAAACACAGATAAGGCTAGCCAAATAGTACTAGTATGTATAACACACATTGTTTATTACTAACACACAGATAAGGCTAGCCAAATAGTAACTGGATGTATAATACACAGTGTTTATAACTAACACACATATAAGGCTAGACAAATAGTACCTGGGTGTATAACACACAGTGTTTATTACTAACACACAGATAAGGCTGGCCAAATAGTAACTGGATGTAAAACACACAGTGTTGATTACTAACACAAATATAAGGCTAGCCAAATAGTAACTGGATGTATAACACACAAAGTTTTTTACTAACACACATATAAGGCTGGCCAAATAGTAACTGGATGTATAACACACAGTGTTTATTACTAACGCAAAGATAAGGCTAGCCAAATAGTAACTGGATGTATAACACACAGTGTTTATTACTAACACACAGATAAGGCTGGCCAAATAGTAACTGGATGTATAACACACAGTGTTTATTACTAACACACATATAAGTCTAGCCAAATAGTAACTGGATGTATAACACACAGTGTTTATTTCTAACACAAAAATAAGGCTGGCCAAATAGTAAATGGATTGATAACACACAGTGTTTATTACTAACACGCAGATAAGGCTAGCCAAATAGTAACTGGATGTATAACACACAATGTTTATTACAAACACACAGATAAGGCTGGCCAAATAGTAACTGGATGTATAACACACAGAGTTTATTACTAACACACAGATAAGGCTAGCCAAATAGTAACTGGATGTATAACACACAGTGTTTATTACTAACACACAGATAAGGCTAGCCAAATAGTAACTAGTGTATAACACACACTAAATAGATAGTACCTGGATGTATAACACACAGTGTTTATTACTAACACACATATAAGGCTGGCCAAATAATAATTGGATGTATAACACACAGTGTTTATTACTAACACACAGATAAGTCTAGCTAAATAGTAATTGGATATATAACACACAGTGTTTATTACTAACACACAGATAAGGCTAGCCAAATTTTAACTGGATGTATAACACACAGTGTTTATTACTAATACACAGATAAGGCTGGCCAAATAGTAAATGGATGGATAACACACTGTGTTTATTACTAACACACAGATAAGGCTAGCCAAATAGTACTAGGATGTATAACACACATTGTTTATCACTAACACACAGCTAAGGCTAGCCAAATAGTAACTGGATGTATAATACACAGTGGTTATTACTAACACACATATAAGGCTAGCCAAATAGTACCTGTTTGTATAACACACAGTGATTATTACTAACACACATATAAGGCTAGCCAAATAGTAACTGGATGTATAACACAGAGTGTTTATTACTAACACACTGATAAGGCTGGCCAAATAGTAACTGGATGTATAACACACAGTGTTTATTACTAACACACAGATAAGGCTAGCCAAATAGTAACTGGATGTATAACACACAGTGTTTATAACTAACACACATATAAGGCTAGTCAAATAGTAACTGGATGTATAACACACAGAGTTTATTACTAACACTCATATAAGGCTGGCCAAATAATAATTGGATGTATAACACACAGTGTTTATTACTAACACACAGATAAGTCTAGCTAAATAGTAACTGGTTGTATAACACACAGTGTTTATTACTAACACACAGATAAGGCTAGCCAAATAGTAACTGGATGTATAACACACAGTGTTTATTACTAAAACACATATAAGGCTGGCCAAATAATAATTGGATGTATAACACACAGTGTTTATTACTAACACACAGATAAGTCTATCTAAATAGTAACTGGATGTAAAACACACAGTGTTTGTTACTAACACACATATAAGGCTGGCCAAATAGTAACTGGATGTATAACACACAATGTTTATTACTAACACACATATAAGGCTGGCCAAATAATAACTGGATGTATAACACACAGTGTTTATTACTAACGCACAGATAAGGCTAGCCAAATAGTAACTGGATGTATAACACCCAGTGTTTATTACTAACACACAGATAAGGCTGGCCAAATAGTAACTGGATGTATAACACACAGTGTTTATTACTAACACACAGATAAGGCTGGCCAAATAGTAACTGGATGTATAACACACAGTGTTTATTACTAACACACAGATAAGGCTGGCCAAATAGTAACTGGATGTATAACACACAGAGTTTATTACTAACACACAGATAAGGCTAGCCAAATAGTAACTGGATGTATAACACACAGTGTTTATTACTAACACACAGATAAGGCTAGCCAAATAGTAACTGGATGTATAACACACAGTGTTTATTACTAACATACAGATAAATCTAGCCAAATAGTACCAGGATGTATAACACACAGTGTTTATTACTAACACACATATAAGGCTGGCCAAATAATAATTGGATGTATAACACACAGTGTTTATTACTAACACACAGATAAGTCTAGCTAAATAGTAATTGGATATATAACACACAGTGTTTATTACTAACACACAGATAAGGCTAGCCAAATAGTAACTGGATGTATAATACACAGTGTTTATTACTAACACACATATAAGGCTAGCCAAATAGTACCTGGGTGTGTAACACACAGTGTTTATTACTAACACACATATAAGGCTAGCCAAATAGTAACTGGATGTATAACACACAGTGTTTATTACTAACACACAGATAAGGCTGGCCAAATAGTAACTGGATGTATAACACACATAGTTTATTACTAACACACAGATAAGGCTAGCCAAATAGTAACTGGATGTTTAACACACAGTGTTTATTACTAACACACAGATAAGGCTAGCCAAATAGTAAGTGGATGTATAACACACAGTGTTTATTACTAACATACAGATAAATCTAGCCAAATAGTACCAGGATGTATAACACACAGTGTTTATTAGTAACACACATATAAGGCTGGCCAAATAATAATTGCATGTATAAAACACAGTGTTTATTACTAACACACAGATAAGTCTAGCTAAATAGTAATTGGATATATAACACACAGTGTTTATTACTAACACACAGATAAGGCTAGCCAAATATTAACTGGATGTATATCACACAGTGTTTATTACTAATACACAGATAAGGCAGGCCAAATAGTAAATGGATGGATAACATACAGTGTTTATTACTAACACACAGATAAGGCTAGCCAAATAGTAACTGGA
The DNA here is from genome assembly GCA_020002185.1 of Paraescarpia echinospica. Classification (NCBI taxonomy): domain Eukaryota; kingdom Metazoa; phylum Annelida; class Polychaeta; order Sabellida; family Siboglinidae; genus Paraescarpia; species Paraescarpia echinospica. The sequence goes on along the minus strand of CM034544.1, from coordinate 753,393 downwards.
TGTATAACACAGAGTGTTTATTACTAACACACAGATAAGTCTGTCCATATAGTAACTGGATGTATAACACACAGTGTTTATTACTAACACACAGATAAGGCTGGCCAAATAGTAAATGGATGGATAATACACAGTGTTTATTACTAACACACAGATAAGTCTAGCCAAATAGTAACTGGATGTATAACACACAGTGTTTATTACTAAAACACAGATAAGGCTAGCCAAATAGTACTAGTATGTATAACACACATTGTTTATTACTAACACATAGATAAGGCTAGCCAAATAGTAACTGGATGTATAATACACAGTGTTTATAACTAACACACATATAAGGCTAGACAAATAGTACCTGGGTGTATAACACACAGTGTTTATTACTAACACACAGATAAGGCTGGCCAAATAGTAACTGGATGTAAAACACACAGTGTTGATTACTAACACACATATAAGGCTAGCCAAATAGTAACTGGATGTATAACACACAAAGTTTTTTACTAACACACATATAAGGCTGGCCAAATAGTAACTGGATGTATAACACACAGTGTTTATTACTAACACACAGATAAGGCTAGCCAAATAGTAACTGGATGTATAACACACTGTGTTTATTACTAACACACAGATAAGGCTAGCAAAATAGTACTAGGATGTATAACACACATTGTTTATTACTAACACACATATAAGGCTAGCCAAATAGTAACTGGATGTATAACACACAGAGTTTATTACTAACACACATATAAGGCTGGCCAAATAGTAACTGGATGTATAACACACAGTGTTTATTACTAACACACAGATAAGGCTAGCCAAATAGTAACTGGATGTATAAAACACTGTGTTTATTACTAACACACAGATAAGGCTAGCCAAATAGTACTAGGATGTATAACACACATTGTTTATTACTAACACACAGATAAGGCTAGCCAAATAGTAACTGGATGTATAATACACAGTGGTTATTACTAACACACATATAAGGCTAGCCAAATAGCACCTGGTTGTATAACACACAGTGTTTATTACTAACACACATATAAGGCTAGCCAAATAGTAACTGGGTGTATAACACAGAGTGTTTATTACTAACACACAGATAAGGCTGGCTAAATAGTAACTGGATGTATAACACACAGTGTTTATTACTAACACACAGATAAGGCTAGCCAAATAGTAACTGGATGTATAACACACAGTGTTTATTACTAACACACATATAAGGCTGGCCAAATAGTAACTGGATGTATAACACACAGTGTTTATTACCAACACACATATAAGGATAGCCAAATAGTAACTCGATGTATAACACACAGTGTTTATTACTAACATACAGATAAGTCTAGCCAAATAGTACCTGGATGTATAACACACAGTGTTTATTACTAACACACATATAAGGCCGGCCAAATAATAATTGGATGTATAACACACTGTGTTTATTACTAACACACAGATAAGTCTAGCTAAATAGTAACTGGATGTATAACACACAGTGTTTATTACTAACACACAGATAAGGCTAGCCAAATAGTAACTGGATGGATAACACACAGTGTTTATTACTAACACACAGATAAGGCTAGTCAAATGGTAACTGGATGTATAACACACAGTGTTTATTACTAGCACACAGATAAGGCTGGTCAAATAGTAAATGGATGGATAACACACAGTGTTTATTACTAACACACGTATAAGGCTAGCCAAAGAGTAACTGGATGTATAACACAGAGTGTTTATTACTAACACACAGATAAGGCTAGCCAAATAGTATTAGGATGTATAACACACATTGTTTATTACTAACACACAGATAAGGCTAGCCAAATAGTAACTGGGTGTATAATACACAGTGTTTATTACTAACACACATATAAGGCTAGCCAAATAGAAACTGGATGTATAACACACAGTGTTTATTACTAACACACATATAAGGCTGGCCAAATAGTAACTGGATGTATAACACACAGTGTTTATTACTAATACACAGATAAGGCTGGCCAAATAGTAAATGGATGGATAACACACAGTGTTTATTACTAACACACAGATAAGGCTAGCCAAATAGTAACTGGATGTATAATACACAGTGTTTATTACTAACACACATATAAGGCTAGCCAAATAGTACCTGGGTGTATAACACACTGTGTTTATAACTAACACACATATAAGGCTAGCCAAATAGTAACTGGATGTATAACACACAGTGTTTATTACTAACACACAGATAAGGCTGGCCAAATAGTAACTGGATGTATAACACACAGAGTTTATTACTAACACACAGATAAGGCTAGCCAAATAGTAACTGGATGTATAACACACAGTGTTTATTACTAACACACAGATAAGGCTGGCCAAATAGTAAATGGATGGATAACACACAGTGTTTATTACTAACACACAGATAAGTCTAGCCAAATAGTAACTGGATGTATAACACACAGTGTTTATTACTAAAACACAGATAAGGCTAGCCAAATAGTACTAGTATGTATAACACACATTGTTTATTACTAACACACAGATAAGGCTAGCCAAATAGTAACTGGATGTATAATACACAGTGTTTATAACTAACACACATATAAGGCTAGACAAATAGTACCTGGGTGTATAACACACAGTGTTTATTACTAACACACAGATAAGGCTGGCCAAATAGTAACTGGATGTAAAACACACAGTGTTGATTACTAACACACATATAAGGCTAGCCAAATAGTAACTGGATGTATAACACACAGAGTTTTTTACTAACACACATATAAGGCTGGCCAAATAGTAACTGGATGTATAACACACAGTGTTTATTACTAACACACAGATAAGGCTAGCCAAATAGTAACTGGATGTATAACACACTGTGTTTATTACTAAAACACAGATAAGGCTAGCCAAATAGTTCTAGGATGTATAACACACATTGTTTATTACTAACACACAGATAAGGCTGGCCAAATAGTAACTGGATGTATAACACACAGTGTTTATTACTAACACACAGATAAGGCTGGCCAAATAGTAACTGGATGTATAACACACAGTGTTTATTACTAACACACATATAAGTCTAGCCAAATAGTAACTGGATGTATAACACACAGTGTTTATTACAAACACACAGATAAGGCTAGCCAAATAGTAACTGGATGTATAACACACAGTGTTTATTACTAACACACAGATAAGGCTAGCCAAATAGTACTAGGATGTATAACACACATTGTTTATTACTAACACACAGATAAGGCTAGCCAAATAGTAACTGGATGTATAATACACAGTGTTTATTACTAACACACATATAAGGCTAGACAAATAGTACCTGGGTGTATAACACACAGTGTTTATTACTAACACACATATAAGGCTAGCCAAATTTTTAACTGGAAGTATAACACACTGTGTTTATTACTAACACACAGATAAGGCTAGCCAAATAGTACTAGGATGTATAACACACATTGTTTATTACAAACACACAGATAAGGCTAGCCAAATAGTAACTGGATGTATAATACACAGTGGTTATTACTAACACACATATAAGGCTAGCCAAATAGTACCTGGTTGTATAACACACAGTGTTTATTATTAACACACATATAAGGCTAGCCAAATAGTAACTGGGTGTATAACACAGAGTGTTTATTACTAACACACAGATAAGGCTGGCCAAATAGTAACTGGATGTATAACACACAGTGTTTATTACTAACGCACAGATAAGGCTAGCCAAATAGTAACTGGATGTATAACACACAGTGTTTATTACTAACACACAGATAAGGCTGGCCAAATAGTAACTGGATGTATAACACACAGTGTTTATTACTAACACACATATAAGTCTAGCCAAATAGTAACTGGATGTATAACACACAGTGTTTATTTCTAACACACAAATAAGGCTGGCCAAATAGTAAATGGATTGATAACACACAGTGTTTATTACTAACACACAGATAAGGCTAGCCAAATAGTAACTGGATGTATAATACACAGTGTTTATTACTAACACACATATAAGGCTAGCCAAATAGTACCTGGGTGTATAACACACAGTGTTTATTACTAACACACATATAAGGCTAGCCAAATAGTAACTGGATGTATAACACACAGTGTTTATTACTAACACACAGATAAGGCTGGCCAAATAGTAACTGGATGTATAACACACAGAGTTTATTACTAACACACAGATAAGGCTAGCCAAATAGTAACTGGATGCATAACACACAGTGTTTATTACTAACACACAGATAAGGCTGGCCAAATAGTAAATGGATGGATAACACACAGTGTTTATTACTAACACACAGATAAGTCTAGCCAAATAGTAACTGGATGTATAACACACAGTGTTTATTACTAACACACAGATAAGGCTAGCCAAATAGTACTAGGATGTATAACACACATTGTTTATTACTAACACACAGATAAGGCTAGCCAAATAGTAACTGGATGTATAATACACAGTGTTTATAACTAACACACATATAAGGCTAGACAAATAGTACCTGGGTGTATAACACACAGTGTTTATTACTAACACACAGATAAGGCTAGCCAAATAGTAACTGGATGTATAACACACAGTGTTTATTACTAACACACATATAAGGCTAGCCAAATAGTAACTGGATGTATAACACACAGTGTTTATTACTAACACACAGATAAGGCTAGCCAAATAGTAACTGGATGTATAACACACAGTGTTTATTACTAATGCACAGATAATTCCAGCCAAATAGTAACTGGATGTATAACACACAGTGTTTATTACTAACACACATATAAGGCTGGCCAAATAGTACCTGGATGTATAACACACAGTGTTTAATACTAACACAGAGATAAGGCTGGCCAAATGGTAACTGGATGTATAACACACAGTGTTTATTACTATCACACAGATAAAGCTAGCCAAATAGTACCTGGATGTATAACACACAGTGTTTATTACTAACACACACATAAGGCTGGCCAAATAGTAACTGGATGTATAACACACAGTGACATTACAAACACACAGATAAGGCTAATGAAATAGTAACTGGATGTATAACACACAGTGTTTATTACTAACACACAGATCATTGTAAATAGTACTAGGATGCTTAGCCAACACACATTTGTTTTATTACTAACACACACAGATAAAGGCTAGCCAAATGAAAGTAACTGGATGTATAATACACAGTGTTTATTACTAACACACATATAAGGCTGGCCAAATAGTAACTGGATGTATAACACACAGTGTTTATTACTAACACACAGATAAGGCTAGCCAAATAGTAACTGGATGTATAACACACTGTGTTTATTACTAACACACATATAAGGCTAGCCAAATAGTAACTGGGTGTATAACACAGAGTGTTTATTACTAACACACAGATAAGGCTGGCCAAATAGTAACTGGATGTATAACACACAGTGTTTATTACTAACACACAGATAAGGCTAGCCAAATAGTAACTGGATGTATAACACACAGTGTTTATTACTAACACACAGATAAGGCTGGCCAAATAGTAACTGGATGTATAACACACAGTGTTTATTACTAACACACATATAAGTCTAGCCAAATAGTAACTGGATGTATAACACACAGTGTTTATTTATAACACACAAATAAGGCTGGCCAAATAGTAAATGGATTGATAACACACAGTGTTTATTACTAACACACAGATAAGGCTAGCCAAATAGTAACTGGATGTATAATACACAGTGTTTATTACTAACACACATATAAGGCTAGCCAAATAGTACCTGGGTGTATAACACACTGTGTTTATAACTAACACACATATAAGGCTAGCCAAATAGTAACTGGATGTATAACACACAGTGTTTATTACTAACACACAGATAAGGCTGGCCAAATAGTAACTGGATGTATAACACACAGAGTGTATTACTAACACAGAGATAAGGCTAGCCAAATAGTAACTGGATGTATAACACACAGTGTTTATTACTAACACACAGATAAGGCTGGCCAAATAGTAAATGGATGGATAACACACAGTGTTTATTACTAACACACAGATAAGTCTAGCCAAATAGTAACTGGATGTATAACACACAGTGTTTATTACTAAAACACAGACAAGGCTAGCCAAATAGTACTAGTATGTATAACACACATTGTTTATTACTAACACACAGATAAGGCTAGCCAAATAGTAACTGGATGTATAATACACAGTGTTTATAACTAACACACATATAAGGCTAGACAAATAGTACCTGGGTGTATAACACACAGTGTTTATTACTAACACACAGATAAGGCTGGCCAAATAGTAACTGGATGTAAAACACACAGTGTTGATTACTAACACACATATAAGGCTAGCCAAATAGTAACTGGATGTATAACACACAGTGTTTATTACTAACACACATATAAGGCTGGCCAAATAGTAACTGGATGTATAACACACAGTGTTTATTACCAACACACATATAAGGCTAGCCAAATAGTAACTCGATGTATAACACACAGTGTTTATTACTAACATACAGATAAGTCTAGCCAAATAGTACCTGGATGTATAACACACAGTGTTTATTACTAACACACATATAAGGCCGGCCAAATAATAATTGGATGTATAACACACTGTGTTTATTACTAACACACAGATAAGGCTAGCCAAATAGTAACTGGATGGATAACACACAGTGTTTATTACTAACACACAGATAAGGCTAGTCAAATGGTAACTGGATGTATAACACACAGTGTTTATTACTAGCACACAGATAAGGCTGGCCAAATAGTAAATGGATGGATAACACACAGTGTTTATTACTAACACACGTATAAGGCTAGCCAAAGAGTAACTGGATGTATAACACAGAGTGTTTATTACTAACACACAGATAAGGCTAGCCAAATAGTATTAGGATGTATAACATACATTGTTTATTACTAACACACAGATAAGGCTAGCCAAATAGTAACTGGGTGTATAATACACAGTGTTTATTACTAACACACATATAAGGCAAGCCAAATAGTAACTGGATGTATAACACACAGTGTTTATTACTAACACACATATAAGGCTGGCCAAATAGTAACTGGATGTATAACACACAGTGTTTATTACTAATACACAGATAAGGCTGGCCAAATAGTAAATGGATGGATAACACACAGTGTTTATTACTAACACACAGATAAGGCTAGCCAAATAGTAACTGGATGTATAACACAGAGTGTTTATTACTAACACACAGATAAGTCTGTCCAAATAGTAATTGGATGTATAACACACAGTGTTTATTACTAACACACAGATAAGGCTGGCCAAATAGTAAATGGATGGATAACACACAGTGTTTATTACTAACACACAGATAAGTCTAGCCAAATAGTAACTGGATGTATAACACACAGTGTTTATTACTAAAACACAGATAAGGCTAGCCAAATAGTACTAGTATGTATAACACACATTGTTTATTACTAACACACAGATAAGGCTAGCCAAATAGTAACTGGATGTATAATACACAGTGTTTATAACTAACACACATATAAGGCTAGACAAATAGTACCTGGGTGTATAACACACAGTGTTTATTACTAACACACAGATAAGGCTGGCCAAATAGTAACTGGATGTAAAACACACAGTGTTGATTACTAACACACATATAAGGCTAGCCAAATAGTAACTGGATGTATAACACACAGAGTTTTTTACTAACACACATATAAGGCTGGCCAAATAGTAACTGGATGTATAACACACAGTGTTTATTACTAACACACAGATAAGGCTAGCCAAATAGTAACTGGATGTATAACACACTGTGTTTATTACTAACACACAGATAAGGCTAGCCAAATAGTTCTAGGATGTATAACACACATTGTTTATTACTAACACACAGATAAGGCTGGCCAAATAGTAACTGGATGTAAAACACACAGTGTTGATTACTAACACACATATAAGGCTAGCCAAATAGTAACTGGATGTATAACACACAGAGTTTATTACTAACACACATATAAGGCTGGCCAAATAGTAACTGGATGTATAACACACAGTGTTTATTACTAACACACAGATAAGGCTAGCCAAACAGTAACTGGATGTATAACACACTGTGTTTATTACTAACACACAGATAAGGCTAGCCAAATAGTACTAGGATGTATAACACACATTGTTTATTACTAACACACAGATAAGGCTAGCCAAATAGTAACTGGATGTATAATACACAGTGGTTATTACTAACACACATATAAGGCTAGCCAAATAGTACCTGGTTGTATAACACACAGTGTTTATTACTAACACACATATAAGGCTAGCCAAATAGTAACTGGGTGTATAACACAAGTGTTTATTACTAACACACTAAGGCTGGCAAATAGTAACTGGATGTATAACACACAGTGTTTATTACTAACACACAGATAAGGCTACAAATAGTAACTGGATGTATAACACACAGTGTTTATTACTAACACACATATAAGGCTGGCCAAATAGTAACTGGATGTATAACACACATGTTTATTACTAACACACATATAAGCTGTATAACACACAGTTTTTTTTAACACATGATGTAAATGGATTGATAACACACAGTGTTTATTACTAACACACAGATAAGGCTAGCCAAATAGTAACTGGATGTATAACACACAGTGTTTATTACTAACACACATATAAGGCTAGCCAAATAGTACCTGGGTGTATAACACACAGTGTTTATTACTAACACACATATAAGGCTAGCCAAATAGTAACTGGATGTATAACACACAGTGTTTATTACTAACACACAGATAAGGCTAGCCAAATAGTAACTGGATGTATAACACACAGTGTTTATTACTAACACACATATAAGGCTAGCCAAATAGTAACTGGATGTATAACACACAGTGTTTATTACTAACACACAGATAAGGCTAGCCAAATAGTAACTGGATGTATAACACACAGTGTTTATTACTAACATACAGATAAATCTAGCCAAATAGTACCAGGATGTATAACACACAGTGTTTATTACTAACACACATATAAGGCTGGCCAAATAATAATTGGATGTATAACACACAGTGTTTATTACTAACACACAGATAAGTCTAGCTAAATAATAACTGATTGTATAACACACTGTGTTTATTACTAACACACAGATAAGGCTAGCCAAATAGTAACTGGATGTATAACACACAATGTTTACTACTAACACACATATAAGGCTGGCCAAATAATAATTGGATGTATAACACACAGTGTTTATTACTAACACACAGATAAGTCTATCTAAATAGTAACTGGATGTAAAACACACAGTGTTTGTTACTAACACACATATAAGGCTGGCCAAATAGTAACTGGATGTATAACACACAGTGTTTATTACTAACACACATATAAGGCTGGCCAAATAATAACTGGATGTATAACACACAGTGTTTATTACTAACACACAGATAAGGCTAACCAAATAGTAACTGGATGTATAACACACAGTGTTTATTACTAACGCACAGATAAGGCTAGCCAAATAGTAACTGGATGTATAACACACAGTGTTTATTATTAAAAAAAAGATAAGGCTGGCCAAATAGTAACTGGATGTATAACACACAGTGTTTATTACTAACACACATATAAGTCTAGCCAAATAGTAACTGGATGTATAACACACAGTGTTTATTACAAACACACAGATAAGGCTAGCCAAATAGTAACTGGATGTATAACACACAGTGTTTATTACTAACACACAGATAAGGCTAGCCAAATAGTACTAGGATGTATAACACACATTGTTTATTACTAACACACAGATAAGGCTAGCCAAATAGTAACTGGATGTATAATACACAGTGTTTATTACTAACACACATATAAGGCTAGCCAAATAGTACCTGGGTGTAAAACACACAGTGTTTATTACTAACACACATATAAGGCTAGCCAAATAGTAACTGGATGTATAACACACAGTGTTTATTACTAACACACAGATAAGGCTGGCCAAATAGTAACTGGATGTATAACACACAGAGTTTATTACTAACACACAGATAAGGCTAGCCAAATAGTAACTGGATGTTTAACACACAGTGTTTATTACTAACACACAGATAAGGCTAGCCAAATAGTAACTGGATGTATAACACACAGTGTTTATTACTAACATACAGATAAATCTAGCCAAATAGTACCAGGATGTTTAACACACAGTGTTTATTAGTAACACACATATAAGGCTGGCCAAATAATAATTGGATGTATAACACACAGTGTTTATTACTAACACACAGATAAGTCTAGCTAAATAGTAACTGGATATATAACACACAGTGTTTATTACTAACACACAGATAAGGCTAGCCAAATATTAACTGGATGTATAACACACAATGTTTATTACTAACGCACAGATAAGGCTGGCCAAATAGTAAATGGATGGATAACACACAGTGTTTATTACTAACACACAGATAAGGCTAGCCAAATAGTAACTGGATGTATAACACACAGTGTTTATTACTAACACACAGATAAGTCTAGCCAAATAGTAACTGGATGTATAACACACAGTGTTTATTACTAACACACAGATAAGGCTAGCCAAATAGTAACTGGATGTATAATACACAGTGTTTATTACTAACACACATATAAGGCTAGCCAAATAGTACCTGGGTGTATAACACACAGTGTTTATTACTAACACACATATAAGGCTAGCCAAATAGTAACTGGATGTATAACACACAGTGTTTATTACTAACACACAGATAAGGCTAGCCAAATAGTAACTGGATGTATAACACACAGAGTTTATTACTAACACACAGATAAGGCTAGCCAAATAGTAACTGGATGTATAACACACAGTGTTTATTACTAACACACAGATAAGGCTAGCCAAATAGTAACTGGATGTATAACACACAGTGTTTATTACTAACATACAGATAAATCTAGCCAAATAGTACCAGGATGTATAACACACAGTGTTTATTAGTAACACACATATAAGGCTGGCCAAATAATAATTGGATGTATAACACACAGTGTTTATTACTAACACACAGATATGTCTAGCTAAATAGTAACTGGATATATAACACACAGTGTTTATTACTAACACACAGATAAGGCTAGCCAAATATTAACTGGATGTATAACACACAATGTTTATTACTAACAAACAGATAAGGCTGGCCAAATAGTAAATGGATGGATAACACACAGTGTTTATTACTAACACACAGATAAGGCTAGCCAAATAGTAACTGGATGTATAACACACAGTGTTTATTACTAACACACAGATAAGGCTGGCCAAATAGTAAATGGATGGATAACACACAGTGTTTATTACTAACACACAGATAAGGCTAGCCAAATAGTACTAGGATGTATAACACACATTGTTTATTACTAACACACAGATAAGGCTAGCCAAATAGTAACTGGATGTATAATACACAGTGTTTATTACTAACACACATATAAAACTAGACAAATAGTACCTGGGTGTATAACACACAGTGTTTATTACTAACACACATATAAGGCTAGCCAAATTTTTAACTGGATGTATAACACACAGTGTTTAATACTAACACACAGATAAGGCTGGCCAAATAGTAACTGGATGTAAAACACACAGTGTTTATTACTAACACACAGATAAGGCTAGCCAAATAGTAACTGGATGTATAACACACAGAGTTTATTACTAACTCACATATAAGGCTGGCCAAATAGTAACTGGATGTATAACACACAGTGTTTATTACTAACACACATATAAGGCTAGCCAAATAGTAACTGGATGTATAACACACTGTGTTTATTACTAACACACAGATAAGGCTAGCCAAATAGTACCAGGATGTATAACACACATTGTTTATTACTAACACACAGATAAGGCTAGCCAAATAGTAACTGGATGTATAATACACAGTGGTTATTACTAACACACATATAAGGCTAGCCAAATAGTAACTGGATGTATAACACACAGAGTTTTTTACTAACACACATATAAGGCTGGCCAAATAGTAACTGGATGTATAACAAACAGTGTTTATTACTAACACACAGATAAGGCTAGCCAAATAGTAACTGGATGTATAACACACTGTGTTTATTACTAAAACACAGATAAGGCTAGCCAAATAGTTCTAGGATGTATAACACACATTGTTTATTACTAACACACAGATAAGGCTGGCCAAATAGTAACTGGATGTATAACACACAGTGTTTATTACTAACACACAGATAAGGCTGGCCAAATAGTAACTGGATGTATAACACACAGTGTTTATTACTAACACACATATAAGTCTAGCCAAATAGTAACTGGATGTATAACACACAGTGTTTATTACAAACACACAGATAAGGCTAGCCAAATAGTAACTGGATGTATAACACACAGTGTTTATTACTAACACACAGATAAGGCTAGCCAAATAGTACTAGGATGTATAATACACATTGTTTATTACTAACACACAGATAAGGCTAGCCAAATAGTAACTGGATGTATAATACACAGTGTTTATTACTAACACACATATAAGGCTGGCCAAATAGTAACTGGATGTATAACACACAGTGTTTATTACTAACACACAGATAAGGCTAGCCAAATAGTAACTGGATGTATAACATACTGTGTTTATTACTAACACACAGATAAGGCTAGCCAAATAGTACTAGGATGTATAACACACATTGTTTATTACTAACACACAGATAAGGCTAGCCAAATAGTAACTGGATGTATAATACACAGTGGTTATTACTAACACACATATAAGGCTAGCCAAATAGTACCTGGTTGTATAACACACAGTGTTTATTACTAACACACATATAAGGCTAGCCAAATAGTAACTGGGTGTATAACACAGAGTGTTTATTACTAACACACAGATAAGGCTAGCCAAATAGTAACTGGATGTATAACACACAGTGTTTATTACTAACACACATATAAGGCTGGCCAAATAGTAACTGGATGTATAACACACAGTGTTTATTACCAACACACATATAAGGCTAGCCAAATAGTAACTCGATGTATAACACACAGTGTTTATTACTAACATACAGATAAGTCTAGCCAAATAGTACCTGGATGTATAACACACAGTGTTTATTACTAACACACATATAAGGCCGGCCAAATAATAATTGGATGTATAACACACTGTGTTTATTACTAACACACAGATAAGTCTAGCTAAATAGTAACTGGATGTATAACACACAGTGTTTATTACTAACACACAGATAAGGCTAGCCAAATAGTAACTGGATGGATAACACACAGTGTTTATTACTAACACACAGATAAGGCTAGTCAAATGGTAACTGGATGTATAACACACAGTGTTTATTACTAGCACACAGATAAGGCTGGTCAAATAGTAAATGGATGGATAACACACAGTGTTTATTACTAACACACGTATAAGGCTAGCCAAAGAGTAACTGGATGTATAACACAGAGTGTTTATTACTAACACACAGATAAGGCTAGCCAAATAGTATTAGGATGTATAACATACATTGTTTATTACTAACACACAGATAAGGCTAGCCAAATAGTAACTGGGTGTATAATACACAGTGTTTATTACTAACACACATATAAGGCAAGCCAAATAGTAACTGGATGTATAACACACAGTGTTTATTACTAACACACATATAAGGCTGGCCAAATAGTAACTGGATGTATAACACACAGTGTTTATTACTAATACACAGATAAGGCTGGCCAAATAGTAAATGGATGGATAACACACAGTGTTTATTACTAACACACAGATAAGGCTAGCCAAATAGTAACTGGATGTATAACACAGAGTGTTTATTACTAACACACAGATAAGTCTGTCCAAATAGTAATTGGATGTATAACACACAGTGTTTATTACTAACACACAGATAAGGCTGGCCAAATAGTAAATGGATGGATAACACACAGTGTTTATTACTAACACACAGATAAGTCTAGCCAAATAGTAACTGGATGTATAACACACAGTGTTTATTACTAAAACACAGATAAGGCTAGCCAAATAGTACTAGTATGTATAACACACATTGTTTATTACTAACACACAGATAAGGCTAGCCAAATAGTAACTGGATGTATAATACACAGTGTTTATAACTAACACACATATAAGGCTAGACAAATAGTACCTGGGTGTATAACACACAGTGTTTATTACTAACACACAGATAAGGCTGGCCAAATAGTAACTGGATGTATAACACACAGTGTTTATTACTAACACACAGATAAGGCTGGCCAAATAGTAACTGGATGTATAACACACAGTGTTTATTACTAACACACATATAAGGCTAGCCAAATAGTAACTGGATGTATAACACGCAGTGTTTATTACTAACACACAAATAAGGCTAGCCAAATAGTAACTGGATGTATAACACACAGTGTTTAATACTAATGCACAGATAAGGCCAGCCAAATAGTAACTGGATGTATAACACACAGTGTTTATTACTAACACACATATAAGGCTAGCCAAATAGTAACTGGATGTAAAACACACAGTGTTGATTACTAACACACATATAAGGCTAGCCAAATAGTAACTGGATGTATAACACACAGAGTTTATTACTAACACACATATAAGGCTGGCCAAATAGTAACTGGATGTATAACACACAGTGTTTATTACTAACACACAGATAAGGCTAGCCAAACAGTAACTGGATGTATAACACACTGTGTTTATTACTAACACACAGATAAGGCTAGCCAAATAGTACTAGGATGTATAACACACTTTGTTTATTACTAACACACAGATAAGGCTAGCCAAATAGTAACTGGATGTATAACACACAGTGTTTATTACTAACACACATATAAGTCTAGCCAAATAGTAACTGGATGTATAACACACAGTGTTTATTTCTAACACACAAATAAGGCTGGCCAAATAGTAAATGGATTGATAACACACAGTGTTTATTACTAACACACAGATAAGGCTAGCCAAATAGTAACTGGATGTATAATACACAGTGTTTATTACTAACACACATATAAGGCTAGCCAAATAGTACCTGGGTGTATAACACACTGTGTTTATAACTAACACACATATAAGGCTAGCCAAATAGTAACTGGATGTATAACACACAGTGTTTATTACTAACACACAGATAAGGCTGGCCAAATAGTAACTGGATGTATAACACACAGAGTTTATTACTAACACACAGATAAGGCTAGCCAAATAGTAACTGGATGTATAACACACAGTGTTTATTACTAACACACAGATAAGGCTAGCCAAATAGTAACTGGATGTATAACACACAGTGTTTATTACTAACATACAGATAAATCTAGCCAAATAGT
Source organism: Paraescarpia echinospica (assembly GCA_020002185.1). Taxonomy (NCBI): domain Eukaryota; kingdom Metazoa; phylum Annelida; class Polychaeta; order Sabellida; family Siboglinidae; genus Paraescarpia; species Paraescarpia echinospica. The sequence continues at coordinate 737,898 of CM034544.1, read as the reverse complement.
ACCAGGATGTATAACACACAGTGTTTATTACTAACACACATATAAGGCTGGCCAAATAATAATTGGATGTATAACACACAGTGTTTATTACTAACACACAGATAAGTCTAGCTAAATAATAACTGATTGTATAACACACTGTGTTTATTACTAACACACAGATAAGGCTAGCCAAATAGTAACTGGATGTATAACACACAATGTTTACTACTAACACACATATAAGGCTGGCCAAATAATAATTGGATGTATAACACACAGTGTTTATTACTAACACACAGATAAGTCTATCTAAATAGTAACTGGATGTAAAACACACAGTGTTTGTTACTAACACACATATAAGGCTGGCCAAATAGTAACTGGATGTATAACACACAATGTTTATTACTAACACACATATAAGGCTGGCCAAATAATAATTGGATGTATAATACACAGTGTTTATTACTAACACACAGATAAGGCTAACCAAATAGTAACTGGATGTATAACACACAGTGTTTATTACTAACATACAGATAAGTCTAACCAAATATTACCTGGATGTATAACACACAGTGTTTATTATTAACACAGAGATAAGGCTAGCCAAATAGTAACTGAATGTATAACACACAATGTTTATTACTAACACACAGATAAGGCTAGCCAAGTAGTAACTGGATGTATAACACACAGTGTTTATTACTAACACACAGATAAGGCTAGCCAAATAGTAACTGGATGTATAACACACAGTGTTTATTACTAACACACAGATAAGGCTAGCCAAATAGTATTAGGATGTATAACACACATTGTTTATTACTAACACATATATAAGGCTAGCCATATAGTAACTGGATGTATAATACACAGTGTTTATTACTAACACAATAGCTATAAGGCTAGCCAAATAGTATCCCTAAACAACACAATAACACACATATAAGGCTAGCCAAATAGTAACTGGATGTATATAACACACAGTGCTTTACACAATACACAGATAAGGCTGGCCAAATAGTAATCCTGATGCAATACAGGAGCTTATTACTAACACGTTGCGATAAGGCTGAAGCCAAAATAGTAACTGGATGTATAACACACAGTGTTTATTACTAACACACAGATAAGGCTAGCCAAATAGTAACTGGATGTATAACACACAGTGTTTATTACTAACATACAGATAAATCTAGCCAAATAGTACCAGGATGTATAATACACAGTGGTTATTACTAACACACATATAAGGCTAGCCAAATAGTACCTGGTTGTATAACACACAGTGTTTATTACTAACACACATATAAGGCTAGCCAAATAGTAACTGGGTGTATAACACAGAGTGTTTATTACTAACACACAGAAAAGGCTGGCCAAATAGTAACTGGATGTATAACACACAGTGTTTATTACTAACGCACAGATAAGGCTAGCCAAATAGTAACTGGATGTATAACACACAGTGTTTATTACTAACACACAGATAAGGCTGGCCAAATAGTAACTGGATGTATAACACACAGTGTTTATTACTAACACACATATAAGTCTAGCCAAATAGTAACTGGATGTATAACACACAGTGTTTATTTCTAACACACAAATAAGGCTGGCCAAATAGTAAATGGATTGATAACACACAGTGTTTATTACTAACACACAGATAAGGCTAGCCAAATAGTAACTGGATGTATAATACACAGTGTTTATTACTAACACACATATAAGGCTAGCCAAATAGTACCTGGGTGTATAACACACTGTGTTTATAACTAACACACATATAAGGCTAGCCAAATAGTAACTGGATGTATAACACACAGTGTTTATTACTAACACACAGATAAGGCTAGCCAAATAGTAACTGGATGTATAACACACAGTGTTTATTACTAACACATATATAAGGCTGGCCAAATAATAATTGGATGTATAACACAGAGTGTTTATTACTAACACACAGATAAGGCTAGCCAAATAGTAACTGGATGTATAACACACAGTGTTTATTACTAACATACAGATAAATCTAGCCAAATAGTACCAGGATGTATAACACACAGTGTTTATTACTAACACACATATAAGGCTGGCCAAATATTAATTGGATGTATAACACACAGTGTTTATTACTAACACACAGATAAGTCTAGCTAAATAATAAATGATTGTATAACACACTGTGTTTATTACTAACACACAGATAAGGCTAGCCAAATAGTAACTGGATGTATAACACACAATGTTTATTACTAACACACATATAAGGCTGGCCAAATAATAATTGGATGTATAACACACAGTGTTTATTACTAACACACAGATAAGTCTATCTAAATAGTAACTGGATGTAAAACACACAGTGTTTGTTACTAACACACATATAAGGCTTGCCAAATAGTAACTGGATGTATAACATACAGTGTTTATTACTAACACACATATAAGGCTGGCCAAATAATAACTGGATGTATAACACACAGTGTTTATTACTAACACACAGAGAAGTCTAACCAAATAGTAACTGGATGTATAACACACAGTGTTTATTACTAACGCACAGATAAGGCTAGCCAAATAGTAACTGGATGTATAACACACAGTGTTTATTTACTAACACACAGATAAGGCTGGCCAAATAGTATCTGGATGTATAACACACAGTGTTTATTACTAACACACATATAAGGCTAGCCAAATAGTAACTGGATGTATAACACACAGTGTTTATTACTAACACACAGATAAGGCTAGCCAAATAGTAACTGGATGTATAACACACAGTGTTTATTACTAACACACAGATAAGGCTAGCCAAATAGTACTAGGATGTATAACACACATTGTTTATTACTAACACACAGATAAGGCTAGCCAAATAGTAACTGGATGTATAACACACAGTGTTTATTACTAACACACAGATAAGGCTAGCCAAATAGTAACTGGATGTATAACACACAGTGTTTATTACTAACACACAGATAAGGCTAGCCAAATGGTAACTGGATGTATAACACACAGTGTTTATTACTTACACACAGATAAGGCTGGCCAAATAGTAACTGGATGTATAACACACAGAGTTTATTACTAACACACAGATAAGGCTAGCCAAATAGTAACTGGATGTATAACACACAGTGTTTATTACTAACACACAGATAAGGCTAGCCAAATAGTAACTGGATGTATAACACACAGTGTTTATTACTAACATACAGATAAATCTAGCCAAATAGTACCAGGATGTATAACACACAGTGTTTATTAGTAACACACATATAAGGCTGGCCAAATAATAATTGGATGTATAACACACAGTGTTTATTACTAACACACAGATAAGTCTAGCTAAATAGTAACTGGATATATAACACACAGTGTTTATTACTAACACACAGATAAGGCTAGCCAAATATTAACTGGATGTATAACACACAATGTTTATTACTAACACACAGATAAGGCTGGCCAAATAGTAAATGGATGGATAACACACAGTGTTTATTACTAACACACAGATAAGGCTAGCCAAATAGTAACTGGATGTATAACACACAGTGTTTATTACTAACACACAGATAAGTCTAGCCAAATAGTAACTGGATGTATAACACACAGTGTTTATTACTAACACACAGATAAGGCTAGCCAAATAGTAACTGGATGTATAATACACAGTGTTTATTATTAACACACATATAAGGCTAGCCAAATAGTACCTGGGTGTAAAACACACAGTGTTTATTACTAACACACATATAAGGCTAGCCAAATAGTAACTGGATGTATAACACACAGTGTTTATTACTAACACACAGATAAGGCTGGCCAAATAGTAACTGGATGTATAACACACAGAGTTTATTACTAACACACAGATAAGGCTAGCCAAATAGTAACTGGATGTATAACACACAGTGTTTATTACTAACACACAGATAAGGCTAGCCAAATAGTAACTGGATGTATAACACACAGTGTTTATTACTAACATACAGATAAATCTAGCCAAATAGTACCAGGATGTATAACACACAGTGTTTATTAGTAACACACATATAAGGCTGGCCAAATAATAATTGGATGTATAACACACAGTGTTTATTACTAACACACAGATAAGTCTAGCTAAATAGTAACTGGATATATAACACACAGTGTTTATTACTAACACACAGATAAGGCTAGCCAAATATTAACTGGATGTATAACACACAATGTTTATTACTAACGCACAGATAAGGCTGGCCAAATAGTAAATGGATGGATAACACACAGTGTTTATTACTAACACACAGATAAGGCTAGCCAAATAGTAACTGGATGTATAACACACAGTGTTTATTACTAACACACAGATAAGTCTAGCCAAATAGTAACTGGATGTATAACACACAGTGTTTATTACTAACACACAGATAAGGCTGGCCAAATAGTAAATGGATGGATAACACACAGTGTTTATTACTAACACACAGATAAGGCTAGCCAAATAGTACTAGGATGTATAACACACATTGTTTATTACTAACACACAGATAAGGCTAGCCAAATAGTAACTGGATGTATAATACACAGTGTTTATTACTAACACACATATAAAACTAGACAAATAGTACCTGGGTGTATAACACACAGTGTTTATTACTAACACACATATAAGGCTAGCCAAATTTTTAACTGGATGTATAACACACAGTGTTTAATACTAACACACAGATAAGGCTGGCCAAATAGTAACTGGATGTAAAACACACAGTGTTTATTACTAACACACAGATAAGGCTAGCCAAATAGTAACTGGATGTATAACACACAGAGTTTATTACTAACTCACATATAAGGCTGGCCAAATAGTAACTGGATGTATAACACACAGTGTTTATTACTAACACACAGATAAGGCTAGCCAAATAGTAACTGGATGTATAACACACTGTGTTTATTACTAACACACAGATAAGGCTAGCCAAATAGTACCAGGATGTATAACACACATTGTTTATTACTAACACACAGATAAGGCTAGCCAAATAGTAACTGGATGTATAATACACAGTGGTTATTACTAACACACATATAAGGCTAGCCAAATAGTACCTGGTTGTATAACACACAGTGTTTATTACTAACACACATATAAGGCTAGCCAAATAGTAACTGGATGTATAACACAGAGTGTTTATTACTAACACACAGATAAGGCTGGCCAAATAGTGACTGGATATATAACACACAGTGTTTATTACTAACACACAGATAAGGCTAGCCAAATAGTAACTGGATGTATAACACACAGTGTTTATTACTAACACACATATAAGGCTAGCCAAATAGTAACTGGATGTATAACACACAGAGTTTATTACTAACACTCATATAAGGCTGGCCAAATAATAATTGGATGTATAACACACAGTGTTTATTATTAACACACAGATAAGTCTAGCTAAATAGTAACTGGTTGTATAACACACAGTGTTTATTACTAACACACAGATAAGGCTAGCCAAATAGTAACTGGAAGTATAACACACAGTGTTTATTACTAACACATATATAAGGCTGGCCAAATAATAATTGGATGTATAACACAGAGTGTTTATTACTAACACACAGATAAGTCTATCTAAATAGTAACTGGATGTAAAACACACAGTGTTTGTTACTAACACACATATAAGGCTGGCCAAATAGTAACTGGATGTATAACACACAATGTTTATTACTAACACACATATAAGGCTGGCCAAATAATAACTGGATGTATAATACACAGTGTTTATTACTAACACACAGATAAGGCTAACCAAATAGTAACTGGATGTATAACACACAGTGTTTATTAACAAAGATAAGGCTAGCCAAATAGTAAGGATGTATAACACACAGTGTTTATTACTAACACACAGATAGGCTGGCCAAATAGTAACTGGATGTATAACACACAGTGTTTATTACTAACACACATATAAGTCTAGCCAAATAGTAACTGGATGTATAACACACAGTGTTTATTTCTAACACACAAATAAGGCTGGCCAAATAGTAAATGGATTGATAACACACAGTGTTTATTACTAACACACAGATAAGGCTAGCCAAATAGTAACTGGATGTATAACACACAATGTTTATTACTAACACACAGATAAGGCTGGCCAAATAGTAACTGGATGTATAACACACAGAGTTTATTACTAACACACAGATAAGGCTAGCCAAATAGTAACTGGATGTATAACACACAGTGTTTATTACTAACACACAGATAAGGCTAGCCAAATAGTAACTGGATGTATAACACACAGTGTTTATTACTAACATACAGATAAATCTAGCCAAATAGTACCAGGATGTATAACACACAGTGTTTATTACTAACACACATATAAGGCTAGCCAAATTTTTAACTGGATGTATAACACACAGTGTTTAATACTAACACACAGATAAGGCTGGCCAAATAGTAACTGGATGTAAAACACACAGTGTTTATTACTAACACACAGATAAGGCTAGCCAAATAGTAACTGGATGTATAACACACAGAGTTTATTACTAACTCACATATAAGGCTGGCCAAATAGTAACTGGATGTATAACACACAGTGTTTATTACTAACACACAGATAAGGCTAGCCAAATAGTAACTGGATGTATAACACACTGTGTTTATTACTAACACACAGATAAGGCTAGCCAAATAGTACTAGGATGTATAACACACATTGTTTATTACTAACACACAGTTAAGGCTAGCCAAATAGTAACTGGATGTATAATACACAGTGGTTATTACTAACACACATATAAGGCTAGCCAAATAGTACCTGGTTGTATAACACACAGTGTTTATTACTAACACACATATAAGGCTAGCCAAATAGTAACTGGATGTATAACACAGAGTGTTTATTACTAACACACAGATAAGGCTGGCCAAATAGTGACTGGATATATAACACACAGTGTTTATTACTAACACACAGATAAGGCTAGCCAAATAGTAACTGGATGTATAACACACAGTGTTTATTACTAACACACATATAAGGCTAGCCAAATAGTAACTGGATGTATAACACACAGAGTTTATTACTAACACTCATATAAGGCTGGCCAAATAATAATTGGATGTATAACACACAGTGTTTATTATTAACACACAGATAAGTCTAGCTAAATAGTAACTGGTTGTATAACACACAGTGTTTATTACTAACACACAGATAAGGCTAGCCAAATAGTAACTGGATGTATAACACACAGTGTTTATTACTAACACATATATAAGGCTGGCCAAATAATAATTGGATGTATAACACAGAGTGTTTATTACTAACACACAGATAAGTCTATCTAAATAGTAACTGGATGTAAAACACACAGTGTTTGTTACTAACACACATATAAGGCTGGCCAAATAGTAACTGGATGTATAACACACAATGTTTATTACTAACACACATATAAGGCTGGCCAAATAATAACTGGATGTATAATACACAGTGTTTATTACTAACACACAGATAAGGCTAACCAAATAGTAACTGGATGTATAACACACAGTGTTTATTACTAACGCAAAGATAAGGCTAGCCAAATAGTAACAGGATGTATAACACACAGTGTTTATTACTAACACACAGATAAGGCTGGCCAAATAGTAACTGGATGTATAACACACAGTGTTTATTACTAACACACATATAAGTCTAGCCAAATAGTAACTGGATGTATAACACACAGTGTTTATTTCTAACACACAAATAAGGCTGGCCAAATAGTAAATGGATTGATAACACACAGTGTTTATTACTAACACACAGATAAGGCTAGCCAAATAGTAACTGGATGTATAACACACAATGTTTATTACTAACACACAGATAAGGCTGGCCAAATAGTAACTGGATGTATAACACACAGAGTTTATTACTAACACACAGATAAGGCTAGCCAAATAGTAACTGGATGTATAACACACAGTGTTTATTACTAACACACAGATAAGGCTAGCCAAATAGTAACTGGACGTATAACACACAGTGTTTATTACTAACATACAGATAAATCTAGCCAAATAGTACCAGGATGTATAACACACAGTGTTTATTACTAACACACATATAAGGCTGGCCAAATAATAATTGGATGTATAACACACAGTGTTTATTACTAACACACAGATAAGTCTAGCTAAATAGTAATTGGATATATAACACACATTGTTTATTACTAACACACAGATAAGGCTAGCCAAATTTTAACTGGATGTATAACACACAGTGTTTATTACTAATACACAGATAAGGCTGGCCAAATAGTAAATGGATGGATAACACACTGTGTTTATTACTAACACACAGATAAGGCTGGCCAAATAGTGACTGGATATATAACACACAGTGTTTATTACTAACACACAGATAAGGCTAGCCAAATAGTAACTGGATGTATAACACACAGTGTTTATTACTAACACATATATAAGGCTGGCCAAATAGTGGATGTATGGCACAGAGTTTTTACTAACACACAGATAAGGCTAGCCAAATAGTAACTGGTGTATAACACACAGTGTTTATTACTAACATATAGGGCTGCGGCCAAATGGTAACTGGATGTATAACACACAATGTTTATTACTAACACACATATAAGGCTGGCCAAATAATAACTGGATGTATAATACACAGTGTTTATTACTAACACACAGATAAGGCTAACCAAATAGTAACTGGATGTATAACACACAGTGTTTATTACTAACGCACAGATAAGGCTAGCCAAATAGTAACTGGATGTATAACACACAGTGTTTATTACTAACACACAGATAAGTCTGGCCAAATAGTAACTGGATGTATAACACACAGTGTTTATTACTAACACACATATAAGTCTAGCCAAATAGTAACTGGATGTATAACACACAGTGTTTATTACTAACACACAGATAAGGCTGGCCAAATAGTAACTGGATGTATAACACACAGTGTTTATTACTAACACACATATAAGGCTAGCCAAATAGTAACTGGATGTATAACACACAGAGTTTATTACTAACACTCATATAAGGCTGGCCAAATAATAATTGGATGTATAACACACAGTGTTTATTACTAACACACAGATAAGTCTAGCTAAATAGTAACTGGTTGTATAACACACAGTGTTTATTACTAACACACAGATAAGGCTAGCCAAATAGTAACTGGATGTATAACACACAGTGTTTATTACTAACACATATATAAGGCTGGCCAAATAATAATTGGATGTATAACACAGAGTGTTTATTACTAACACACAGATAAGTCTATCTAAATAGTAACTGGATGTAAAACACACAGTGTTTGTTACTAACACACATATAAGGCTGGCCAAATAGTAACTGGATGTATAACACACAATGTTTATTACTAACACACATATAAGGCTGGCCAAATAATAACTGGATGTATAATACACAGTGTTTATTACTAACACACAGATAAGGCTAACCAAATAGTAACTGGATGTATAACACACAGTGTTTATTACTAACGCAAAGATAAGGCTAGCCAAATAGTAACAGGATGTATAACACACAGTGTTTATTACTAACACACAGATAAGGCTGGCCAAATAGTAACTGGATGTATAACACACAGTGTTTATTACTAACACACATATAAGTCTAGCCAAATAGTAACTGGATGTATAACACACAGTGTTTATTTCTAACACACAAATAAGGCTGGCCAAATAGTAAATGGATTGATAACACACAGTGTTTATTACTAACACACAGATAAGGCTAGCCAAATAGTAACTGGATGTATAACACACAATGTTTATTACTAACACACAGATAAGGCTGGCCAAATAGTAACTGGATGTATAACACACAGAGTTTATTACTAACACACAGATA
>CM034544.1:679189-726976 GCA_020002185.1 Paraescarpia echinospica | reverse complement strand
ATCATTATTTTAAGCAGCATTTTATTGGACATGCACGTTGCAAATCTTCACGAATTTTTGTATTACGTAATGCTCACAAACTATGCTAAATAATCTGATGCAAACATGAACTATATGTCACTCGTGTACGACACCAGTAGGTGTCAAAAGCACAAGCCAGGCATTTCAACAATATTCACAATATTGAACGGCACAGAGGCGTCTTTTGATGGTAACTACAATTATATTGTAGATAACGGGCTAAAATGATGGGTGTAAATTGAGGTATATACATAGTACATTATGAAACCAAAACTGGGAAGCCCAGTGGAACGTGTATCTTGCGTCGGACAAATTGTTGTCCTAACCCCCCTTAAAATAGCCATACTTTTACACAGGCGCAGATCTCTGCTTGATACAGAGTGTCCAAACATCGCCACACGTCAATTACTTGGCCACTATATATTTCGCTGATGTGCATACATTATTGGAAACAAGAGATACTACTGGCAAAATAGTTAATTTCAGAAAGAAACAAACGTTTGACAAGGACATCTAAGACACGTGATAAAGGTTGTTGACAGTTGTGGCACGCAGTATCTCTCCAAGTACATCAACGAGTCCAATGTCCTAATCATATTTTATTCAAACATCGCCAAATTCTTACAAGGGTACTAACAAACATTTCTGATGTTAAATATACGGATATAACGCACAAAATACCAGTAGAAAAAAACAGCTTCTTGTCAGAGTAGTTGACGTCAGCCTACAGTTAGTTTAAGCTGCCTTGCCTTGCGCAAACTTCGGTATGATTCGGTTATATTACAGCTGAAAAGCACATGATCGTTGAAAATGATACCATGCCAGTCCATGTACACAATTTCAACATATGACCCTTCTCTTAGGTGACCAGTTTTTATTTTTATGGCTAAAGATGAACTAATTAGGATCATTGCGGTCGCTGCACATGTGGAGAGTCACACACTGTTATGATATTCTCTGTTACATTCGTGGTATATTTATGAAGATTCTCAATTGTTCTTCTTGTCTCAGTTAGTGTATGGATGTTGCTATAAAAAATAGGTGCTAGATGCCTGATTAGTAGAAGTGTGTGGACAACTTGCTTCCTATGGTGGCCAACATTTCACTAAAATTAGGGCCGCCTTGGGGGGGGGTGGAATCAAAATACACCAGCTTCCAAATACAGCCGAAAAACCACCACCCGTCGCTCAAATCACATTTTGGCAGTTTTTGTGATAACACGGGCGTATTTCTAATTTGGGGTAAGACCACATTTAAATTTTACATAGGCGGCCATTATAACGTTTCCTTCATTTCCTGCTAAATTTTAACAAACAATTTTCTTGAAAATTTCACAGCATATTTAACCTCCATTGACACAAGTGCTATGGAAAACTCGTAAAATTCTCATACCTCAGTTTTCAGAAAAATCCACCCAAACCTGACACCCCTCAATTTCGCCCCAATCTGGTGACGGATTTTGAAATATTGGTGCGTTCTGCAAAATAGCCACTGTGCGAATACGCGAGCGACTAGCGTATGTTTATTGCTACCTCGTGAAAGATCTAATGTAGTAGTACATTTAGTATTCACTGGACTGACATGTGCCATGCCAAAGTGCTCGAACAAAATTCACACATGCCACCAAAACGGTATTTTCAAGGGCACTCTTTCGGTGGGTAATGGCGGACGAATCCTTAATGTGGTCTTACCCCAAATAGATCTCCTGAATCTTGCAAATCTTCACGAAAGTTAGATTTATATCAAGCTATACATATAACTAGATTAACCACAAAGGGAAATTTACACTGTCTCAGTAACAATTAAAATATGCGTCATCAAACTGTGCACACCTCCAAGCTAAACAGCGCCTTGAGTTGGTTTAAACATGCGTATTCGGTACTTTATATTACATACGACGTTTGCCTGGTATGAATGGTACTGAGCACAGCATACAGGCCAACACAGTATCTTACCGATATGGGAATCATATATATAGAATATTAACGAAATATATTTTTTTGTAATTTTTATAAAATGTATTCTTTTGCAAAAAATACACAAAATCATTATTTTAAGCAGCATTTTATTGGACATGCACGTTGCAAATCTTCACGAATTTTTGTATTATGTAATGCCCACAAACTATGCTAAATAATCTGATGCAAACATGAACTATATGTCACTCGTGTACGACACCAGTAGGTGTCAAAAGCACAAGCCAGGCATTTCAACAATATTCACAATATTGAACGGCACAGAGGCGTCTTTTGATGGTAACTACAATTATATTGTAGATAACGGGCTAAAATGATGGGTGTAAATTGAGGTATATACATAGTACATTATGAAACCAAAACTGGGAAGCCCAGTGGAACGTGTATCTTGCGTCGGACAAATTGTTGTCCTAACCCCCCTTAAAATAGCCATACTTTTACACAGGCGCAGATCTCTGCTTGATACAGAGTGTCCAAACATCGCAACACGTCAATTACTTGGCCACTATATATTTCGCTGATGTGCATACATTATTGGAAACAAGAGATACTACTGGCAAAATAGTTAATTTCAGAAAGAAACAAACGTTTGACAAGGACATCTAAGACACGTGATAAAGGTTGTTGACAGTTGTGGCACGCAGTATCTCTCCAAGTACATCAACGAGTCCAATGTCCTAATCATATTTTATTCAAACATCGCCAAATTCTTACAAGGGTACTAACAAACATTTCTGATGTTAAATATACGGATATAACGTACAAAATACCAGTGGTAAAAACAGCTTCTTGTCAGAGTAGTTGACGTCAGCCTACAGTTAGTTTAAGCTGCCTTGCCTTGTGCAAACTTCGGTATGATTCGGTTATATTACAGCTGAAAAGCACATGATCGTTGAAAATGATAGCATGCCAGTCCATGTACACAATTTCAACATATGACCCTTCTCTTAGGTGACCAGTTTTATTTTTATGGCTAAAAATGAACTAATTAGGATCATTGCGGTCGCTGCACATGTGGAGAGTCACACACTGTTATGATATTCTCTGTTACATTCGTGGTATATTTATGAAGATTCTCAATTGTTCTTCTTGTCTCAGTTAGTGTATGGATGTTGCTATAAAAAATAGGTGCTAGATGCCTGATTAGTAGAAGTGTGTGGACAACTTGCTTCCTATGGTGGCCAACATTTCACTAAAATTAGGGCCGCCTTGGGGGGGGGGGTGGAATCAAAATACACCAGCTTCCAAATACAGCCGAAAAACCACCACCCGTCGCTCAAATCACATTTTGGCAGTTTTTGTGATAACACGGGCGTATTTCTAATTTGGGGTAAGACCACATTTAAATTTTACATAGGCGGCCATTATAACGTTTCCTTCATTTCCTGCTAAATTTTAACAAACAATTTTCTTGAAAATTTCACAGCATATTTAACCTCCATTGACACAAGTGCTATGGAAAACTCGTAAAATTCTCATACCTCAGTTTTCAGAAAAATCCACCCAAACCTGACACCCCTCAATTTCGCCCCAATCTGGTGACGGATTTTGAAATATTGGTGCGTTCTGCAAAATAGCCACTGTGCGAATACGCGAGCGACTAGCGTATGTTTATTGCTACCTCGTGAAAGATCTATTGTAGTAGTACATTCAGTATTCACTGGACTGACATGTGCCATGCCAAAGTGCTCGAACAAAATTCACACATGCCACCAAAACGGTATTTTCAAGGGCACTCTTTCGGTGGGTAATGGCGGACGAATCCTTAATGTGGTCTTACCCCAAATAGATCTCCTGAATCTTGCAAATCTTCACGAAAGTTAGATTTATATCAAGCTATACATATAACTAGATTAACCACAAAGGGAAATTTACACTGTCTCAGTAACAATTAAAATATGCGTCATCAAACTGTGCACACCTCCAAGCTAAACAGCGCCTTGAGTTGGTTTAAACATGCTTATTCGGTACTTTATATTACATACGACGTTTGCCTGGTATGAATGGTACTGAGCACAGCATACAGGCCAACACAGTATCTTACCGATATGGGAATAAAATATACAGAATATTAACGAAATATATTTTTTTGTAATTTTTCATAAAATGTATTCTTTTGCAAAAAATACACAAAATCATTATTTTAAGCAGCATTTTATTGGACATGCACGTTGCAAATCTTCACGAATTTTTGTATTACGTAATGCCCACAAACTATGCTAAATAATCTGATGCAAACATGAACTATATGTCACTCGTGTACGACACCAGTAGGTGTCAAAAGCACAAGCCAGGCATTTCAACAATATTCACAATATTGAACGGCACAGAGGCGTCTTTTGATGGTAACTACAATTATATTGTAGATAACGGGCTAAAATGCTGGGTGTAAATTGAGGTATATACATAGTACATTATGAAACCAAAACTGGGATGCCCAGTGGAACGTGTATCTTGCGTCGCACAAATTGTTGTCCTAACCCCCCTTAAAATAGCCATACTTTTACACAGGCGCAGATCTCTGCTTGATACAGAGTGTCCAAACATCGCCACACGTCAATTACTTGGCCACTATATATTTCGCTGATGTGCATACATTATTGGAAACAAGAGATACTACTGGCAAAATAGTTAATTTCAGAAAGAAACAAACGTTTGACAAGGACATCTAAGACACGTGATAAAGGTTGTTGACAGTTGTGGCACGCAGTATCTCTCCAAGTACATCAACGAGTCCAATGTCCTAATCATATTTTATTCAAACATCGCCAAATTCTTACAAGGGTACTAACAAACATTTCTGATGTTAAATATACGGATATAACGCACAAAATACCAGTAGAAAAAAACAGCTTCTTGTCAGAGTAGTTGACGTCAGCCTACAGTTAGTTTAAGCTGCCTTGCCTTGCGCAAACTTCGGTATGATTCGGTTATATTACAGCTGAAAAGCACATGATCGTTGAAAATGATACCATGCCAGTCCATGTACACAATTTCAACATATGACCCTTCTCTTAGGTGACCAGTTTTTATTTTTATGGCTAAAGATGAACTAATTAGGATCATTGCGGTCGCTGCACATGTGGAGAGTCACACACTGTTATGATATTCTCTGTTACATTCGTGGTATATTTATGAAGATTCTCAATTGTTCTTCTTGTCTCAGTTAGTGTATGGATGTTGCTATAAAAAATAGGTGCTAGATGCCTGATTAGTAGAAGTGTGTGGACAACTTGCTTCCTATGGTGGCCAACATTTCACTAAAATTAGGGCCGCCTTGGGGGGGGGGTGGAATCAAAATACACCAGCTTCCAAATACAGCCGAAAAACCACCACCCGTCGCTCAAATCACATTTTGGCAGTTTTTGTGATAACACGGGCGTATTTCTAATTTGGGGTAAGACCACATTTAAATTTTACATAGGCGGCCATTATAACGTTTCCTTCATTTCCTGCTAAATTTTAACAAACAATTTTCTTGAAAATTTCACAGCATATTTAACCTCCATTGACACAAGTGCTATGGAAAACTCGTAAAATTCTCATACCTCAGTTTTCAGAAAAATCCACCCAAACCTGACACCCCTCAATTTCGCCCCAATCTGGTGACGGATTTTGAAATATTGGTGCGTTCTGCAAAATAGCCACTGTGCGAATACGCGAGCGACTAGCGTATGTTTATTGCTACCTCGTGAAAGATCTAATGTAGTAGTACATTTAGTATTCACTGGACTGACATGTGCCATGCCAAAGTGCTCGAACAAAATTCACACATGCCACCAAAACGGTATTTTCAAGGGCACTCTTTCGGTGGGTAATGGCGGACGAATCCTTAATGTGGTCTTACCCCAAATAGGGCAGGCGTGGAGCTAAGTGTCTATGACATGTGACGCCAGTGACATTCGGCGAGCACACAGAGAACTACGTTCGTTCCAGACACGTCTCCAGATGGAAGCACGTTCGTGGCGTCATTTCAAAATCAAATGTCGTCTGCTTCAGACAGTCGCGTTCACAAACGGTCTCTTTGCAATGTTGTATAGTATTATTTTTCTGTGTAATATGTATCAATAACTGTAATCTTACTAACTGTTAGGTTACGCCCTGCAACAAGGTAAGTATAATACAGTAAGTTGTGTACACTTATAACAAAAACTGAAAAAGAACAAGTTAACTATTTTAATAATGTATGATCTTTGATTAATTCCGTAATAACGGTAATTTCATTCCTGCGGAAAAAATGGTTCAAATAGCTACGTCCTCCAGTAGGAGCAAAGAGGAAAGACAAGTTTAGCTATAATCAACGCCTATGTAAACACGCGTATTAACTTAATTAATCAAAGTTTAAAAAATAGTTATATAAAAGTCCCTTCCGTTTACCAAACAATAGCTGAACTATTTTATAATGGATACAATTTTATTAATAATTTAATATTGGATTTGTTTAATGTATAAAACATTAAGATGACCATTCACGAGATCGGCGTGTTTATTGTTGCAATGCTGATAATTAATATATTTATTAATTTATAGAATGTTCCAGATCAACATCTGCACTTTGGCCGGTCGGGTGAATAAGGATACAATGTATAAAAAGTCGTCCACAAAAAGGATCGACACAGAAAGTCTGTCAGATAGTAGCAAGTTCGACCCCCCCTGGACCCACCCAGGACAGCTGACTCGATACATTTGTTTCAACTGACACTGACAAGTGAAATCCGACTTTTAGTTTCACCAGTTTCTTGTCTGAATTATCGAATAATTGAGGTATCAGAAGAATTGTTGGCGTTAAAAGTGTTGTTTTGATGGATCAAGTCTGACATTTGTTGTTGTTTACTGGAGGTAGTTCAACGATGAAGAGACTTTGAGAGTTTGTTCGACAACAGATGATATTATTTATGTCGATGAAGTCTACAATAAACATTTTGTTGTTTCAGGTTGTTGCAGTGCGGTTTAACGTCGCAGACAGTGACTGACTTGTCACTGGGACTGCGACACATGCAGCAGTTGGAAGAACTCAGGTAAGAAATATTTAATTATTGCTGTTGTAAACAGTTACAGCGATCTGTGGTTAAAGAACACGCAGAGTGCAGCAGGTGTTTAAAATATAAAACAAAACAGTGAACTGTGTAAATTGTAATGAAATGTTTCGTGAAGTCTGCGTGAAACAACTGCTGGTGTCTGGCGACTGTCGACACACAAAGTTGGTGTATATTTGTTTATAATTTGTAGATTGTCGCCAACACGTGGAGAAGACGTTTGTTTGAGACGTTGTCCTCGGCTTTGGTTCACATTTGTCTTTTATTATGTATTACATTTTAAAGACGTCGAAGGCCGGCGATCGACGTCCTTTGATGTGACAACGACCGACACAGAAGTTACATTTGTTTCAACTGACACTGACAATTGAAATACGACTTTATCGTCTCACTCGAGTCTGTCCTGTGTAGACGTTTGTGTCGTGAATGTTGTCGTTAATAGACCAGTTGTCCACATGTCACATGTCTCGTTTTACTTACTTTGTAGTCTGGGCTTCAACGACAGATGTCTGACAACGGTGGAGGCGGCTCAGTCGTTGGGGGCAGCTGTCGCCGAGATGTCACGACTCCGTGTCGTAAGGTAAGTCTGTAAGATGACATCGTCAACTTTAGTTACACCGGCTTCAAATTAACTGGCGACTTTTAGAAACGTCGTCGTCCTGTTTTTAATGTGTAAACATTGATGACCATTCACCAGATCGGCGTAGCAACTCGTACTTGTCTTTGCCAGTTTGTTGACGTCTCAACCATCGAATATTTGACGTATCAGAAGAAATGTTGGCGTTAAAAGTGTTGTTTTGGTGGATCGAGTCTGACATTTGTTGTTGTTTACTGGAGGTAGTTCAACGACACGACACGTTGACAGTTTGTCCGACGACGGCTGAAATGTGACATAAACATTTATAATATGTCGTTGTTTCAGCGTGGCCGGCTGCGGTTTAACGGACGAGTCACTGGCCGCCCTCGCTGTCGGTCTGGGTCGATGGGGACAGCTGAAGTATCTGAAGTAAGGAACATGTTTAATGACACACTACAATTACCACCCTCTCTTTATTTACCCCCAGTCAGCTAATTGCCCCGTCAGTAAACGTTGCAAACCTTAAATTGCCCGTCAACAATTAACCCCTAAAAACGTTAATCCGTAAAAGTGACACAACTTGACACGATCGTGTCACTGTCGCGAAGGGTTTATGGTGACACATTAAGACCGGCGACGACCCGAGGGTTTGTCAGTGTCTGTCCACTTATTCCTGTCTCCTACTTATACAGGTGCTGGATCAACCGCCGGGTGACAGACGACAGCCGTCACGTCTTCTGTCAACTGATGACAGTCAACCGACAGTTGGAGATAAGGTGAGATGATATTATCTGGTTGAGTCGAGTTAGTTTGTGTGACGTAGAGTCACCGAGAGTCGTGTGACGACATGACACGTGTCCTGTATCTGTCCTCTGTCTTTCAGGGCTGACCGGTGTTCCCTGTCAGACGAGTGTGTCGACGGACTACGGCGACAGACTGGACCGTGGAGGTTTAACGCGGTAAGTCAGTTGATTGTCAACTGTCACACTCGTCTACAGTTGATCTACTCTCAACACTGTCCACTGTCACTGACCCATCTCTAAATGACCACCTCATTAGACGGCGTTGTAAACACCCCAGCCAGGGTAGAAGTTTCCACACCCCTCAAAACAACCGCAGTTGATTGCTAGGGTAGAAGTTTCCGCCTCGACGTTGTGATACAATGTATCTGTGACGTCGTCAGTTACGTCTGACGTCAGCTACGTCTGTCGTGTCTCTCTACCTCGTCCCTGGCTGTCAATAGTAAACATACTTTGTGCCCTCTAAACAACCCGTACCCGGGGCACTCGCCCCATTAGACGGGGTGATTCAACACTATCTTGTACCATTCCTTTTTATCGTTTCCTTTGATTATAATTATCAGTGATTAAGACTAAACCCTGCCCAGTGTCCACTGTATGTGACACATTGGCGTGTCACTCGTCACTGCAGTTTTATTGTTAATGTTTGGTGACATACGTTGGACAAATTATGTTTTACCAGATCTGGTCTAAATGTGACAAACGTAGTCCGCCTCTAAATCAGTTGACGGTGTAACAGAAGGTATTTACCCTTTGACAAGTTTCCTCATCTAAGTCAGTCATTTGTTTAGGATTTCAACAAAACTTGTCCATTTATTTTTATTAAAGTTAAACCGACTTTGCGTATTACTTGAAATATTCAGACCCAGGATATTTGAACGAACTGATTCTGTGGCCTCCTGAATGACACAGGATGTTTACAGTTGCTGTGTAGACTTTAATATACATTGTATAACAGGAAGTTTTCTGGCTTTGTTGCAAATGGTAACCATGGCAACAAACAATTGGCAACGATTGACAAGGGACTGAATCAAAATTAACATGTACCATTCGTTATTTATTTTATTTTGGTGAAGTTATTAATTAAATTGTTTGAACAAGTGTGGTTAACATTTTGCAAACTTATGTAATCCGGCTCAAAGACTATATGCTTAAATAACTTCACATTTGCAGGTTTTGTTAGATCTAACAATCAAAGTAATTTGGGGGATTTCAATAAAACGTTTGTAATTTATTTATTTTAATGAACCAATTTTGCCTATTATTCAACAATTAACATTCTACACATTTCAATATTTAAAACGAACCTGATTCACTTTGGGCTCCATGACTGGCCGAGGATGTTTTTAGTTGTGTAGAAATTACCAACCAATGAATATACATTTTATAACAGGAAGTTTCATGGCTTTGATCAGTAAATATACTTTGTTGCAAAAGACAACCAGGGCAAGATCAAGACTTTAGATAAGGGACTGGCTCAATTAATATGTATTTGTCATCACTTCATTTAATAATCATTTGTCTTCAGCTGATTAAATTTAAGAAAATAAACCTTAAAAACCAGGCTTTAGATTAGGGACTGGATCAAAGACAATATGAATTTGAAAAAGTCTAAAACATACTTATATATCCTTTTAATATTTCGAGTAAATTTAGAGTTTCATAACATGCAATTATTACTCAGAATGTGTCAATATGTTATGTTTGCAGGTGTGAGAGACAGCCGTGACAACCCCGATGGAGTCGTGCCAACCTTGAGAGTCTTGCCTGAGACAGATGAAACTATGAAAACACTACATTGTTCACGCACATATTATATATGTGTCATATCACATAACGTCAGTCGTCAGTGTATCAGATATAGTGTCACTGATTGTCATTCATCTTCTCTGTCTTAGTGAGGCACTTTCCACGGCACGGCCACGTATAGTTAATGTTATAAGAAATGGACTTTTATGTTATATCTCAAATGTTGTGTAGGCCTATATGTAGCGGTCATTTAGTTACGCGATATATCTGTAGAGTGGCCATTACCCGAATGGTGGGACAACGACCTGTCTTGTTGGCCCTGGCCACTACTCCGAAGATGGGGTAGAGGTGGGCTGGATTGGGCTAGAGGAGTTAGTGAATGCCCGAGGAACTTGTATAGTGTTGACAAGATGGTTCACCGATCCCAGGGCCTGATTGACCAACGTATGAGATAGCACCGCCCCGGAAATATACACGTGGATGGGGGAGAACGAATATAGAGAGGGATTGTAAGTTTGTAATGAGTAGATAACATGATTGTAGGAAGACGAGTTGGTCTTAGAGTAGAGTGGGCGGTAGATAACAGATGTGTAAATACTCCATTTGTGTGTTTACCAAGTTATACTAAAACATGAAGATAAAGTGATCAAAGCAGATTGGCTTGAGTGCATGTCTGCAATAATATGATACACAATATAATCGTGTTCGTTGTGGTTATTTATCTTGATATATTTTATGTAATTAATATTTTAGGAAACACCATATGAAGCAGCCATAAGTGTTGTCATATAGAAATGACACTCTGCCAGTTATGTGGAGCATTATTTCTACAAATCCTCTCTCTGTCATAGTTTGGCTTTGTCGTGTCAGGCCTTTAGTGTTGTTGCGTCGTGTCAGGCCTGTAGTGTGGTTGTGTCGTGTCAGACGTGTAGTGTGGTCGTGTCAGGCCTGTATTATGGTTGTGTCGTGTCAGGCCTGTAGTGTGGTTCATTGTGTGGATGCGTTTTACGACCTGACCAGGTTCCCGAAACAACCGTCAGCTGCCCCCCGTTGGTAAATCTGCACCCCTTGAGACCCCCAACTGCATCCCTTGAGAACTCCAACTACACCCCTTGAGACCTCCAAATGCACCCCCTTGAGACGTCCAACTGCACCCCCTTGAGACCTCCAACGGCACCCCTTGAGGCCTCCAACTACACCCCTTGAGACCTCCAAATGCACCCCCTTGAGACATCCAACTGCACCCTCTGAAGACCTCCAACTGCACTCATTTGAGATCTTTAACTGCACCCCTTGAGGCCTCCAACTGCACCCCCTTGAGACCTCCAACTGCACCCCCTTGAGACCTCCAAAAGCACTCATTTGAGATCTCTAACTGCACCCCTTGAGACCTCCAACTGCACTCCCTTTAGACCTCCAACTGCACCCCCTTGAGACCTCCAAAAGCACTCATTTGAGATCTCTAACTGCACCCCTTGAGACCTCCAACTACACCCCTTGAGACCTCCAACTGCACCCCTTGAAACCTTCAACTACACCCCTTGAGACCTCCAAATGCACTCCCTTGAGACCTCCTCCAACTGCACCCCCTTGAGACCTCCAACTATACATCCATGACACCTTCAAGTACACCCCTTTCAGATTTCCAACTACGCACCCCATGAGACCACCATTACACCCTTTAAGACAGCCGGAACTCTTGCCTCAACGGGTGTGTCTGCACCCACCATACCCGCAGCCTGTGAGCCCGTGTTCTTGCCTCAACGGGGTGTGTCTGCACCCACCATACCCGCAGCCTGTGAGCCCGTGTTCTTGCCTCAACGGGGTATGTCTGCACCCACCATACCCGCAGCCTGTGAGCCCGTGTTCTTGCCTCAACGGGGTGTGTCTGCACCCACAACACCCGCAGCCTGTGAGCCCGTGTTCTTGCCTCAATGGGGTATGTCTGCACCCACCACACCCGCAGCCTGTGAGCCCGTGTTCTTGCCTCAACGGGGTATGTCTGCACCCACCATACCCGCAGCCTGTGAGCCCGTGTTCTTGCCTCAACGGGGTGTGTCTGCACCCACCACACCCGCAGCCTGTGAGCCCGTGTTCTTGCCTCAACGGGGTATGTCTGCACCCACCACACCCGCAGCCTGTGAGCCCGTGTTCTTGCTTCAATGGGGTGTGTCTGCACCACCACACCCGCAGCCTGTAAGACCGTGTTCTTGTCTCAACGGGGTGTGTCTGCACCAACCACGCCCGCAGCCTGTGAGCCCGTGTTCTTGTCTCAACGGGGTGTGTCTGCACCCACCACACCCGCAGCCTGTGAGACCGTGTTCTTGCCTCAACGGGGTGTGTCTGCATCCACCACACCCGCAGCCTGTGAACCCGTGTTCTTGTCTCAACAGGGTGTGTCTGCACCCACCACACCCGCAGCCTGTGAGCCAGTGTTCTTGCCTCAACGGGGTGTGTCTGCACCCACCACACCCGCAGCCTGTGAGCCCGTGTACACATTGACATGTGGTAACTGTGTCCCTGAATGACGGCATCACGCATAAACACATCAGCTGACAATGTCAGTAAAAAGGTGTGTTCTTATATAGCTCAGTGACCTGTCCCAGGTATTTATATCTCCAATCTACATAAATGTCAACATTATACATATGTCCTATTTGAACTACTGACAACATTACAACTTTTAGGTGGGAAGTACTGCTTTTTACCCACGTCCCCTTTGTTGACGAGATGTTACCCACATCCCCTTTGTTGACGAGATGTTACTGTTTTTGTATTATCACTCTTCGATATCATTATTTGTTGCAAACATGACTGTTCTATGAAAACAGCATTTCTTGGCTTCAAGTGATTTCACACCTTCAAGGTTATTTCACCACGAACGATTATAGCAAATAAAAAAGCCCAACATTAAAAGAAGACAATAAAAGCAAACTGGAGGAGGATAATTCCTGTTCCCACTTTCCCGCGACTGTCCCACTTCTATCAGGGCCGATGTCGACACGTATGCATCTGGTCTAGAATAAGTTCTTCACCACGCGGTCATGTATTCTTACTGTCTATGTATTAATATATTAACTATGGACTATTGTAAGTTCATCTCCGCCGATGTCCTGCAGTTATCGCCAGTACAGGTCACTATATTTTGATTTGTTTAAACTAGAACCAGAGGAGAGTGGTTCATCGATCATTTCTGTCGGGTAGGAGAATGGTGCACTAGTAAATCATAGTTGTCACGGATTAGCGAGGTCTGATGGCTCAGGTCTAGTAGGGTTCGTGTATAGTAGTTATCGCGAACAAGCAACAAAGAACGAGGGATATTTAATACATTTTATTACAAGATATCTTCCTTTATGTAAGTATCTCGTTTAGCAAAATAAAAAGACTAAAGAAATCCCGTAACCCAAATCTGAACAGAACATACTAAACAATAACACTGAATCTTTGAATCTATCTAACTAAGAAAGTACGTTGCAATTAATCTTTCAATTATCTAATTCCTCTTCCTTTCTAAGGTGGATTGTTCAACTACACGACCAAACTCTAGGCGCCAAGTGTTATCTAAGAATAAATCCCATAAGATAAATACACAACATATCGCTAGCCCTCACGGACTCTCATTACAGTAATAGGTTACAACAAATATATATAATTATGTATACTTCATACCTAATAATACCTCACTTCAAAACCACAGATAACTACCATTCATAAAACAGCAAATAATAGAAACGTTCAATTAGAAAATAGACATTTACATTGGGCTAATCCCATCTTGAAACAATACGAATGTTTGATGAAATCATCACGCCGAACTCAACAAACTATCAGAACGGTGTATTTCGGCCGCACGAGTGATGACGCCGTCCTTGCTATGATCGACTTGTTTCGCACGGTCACAAACGATTGCGACGTCAGAAGAATACGTTCGCGTGAATGATGACGCCGGGCAGTATACGCTTACTGCCGGCCGTTACGAATTCTCGAGTCGCATTCGGTCACGCTGTCGGACGAATGGGTTCGCGCGAATGACGACGCCTGGCAGTATACGCTTACCACTGGCCGTTACGAATTCTCGAGTCGCATTCGGTCACGCTGTCGGACGAATGGGTTCGCGCGAATGACGACGCCTGGCAGTATACGCTTACCACTGGCCGTTACGAATTCTCGAGTCGCATTCGGTCACGCTGTCGGACGAACGGGTTCGCGTGAATGACGACGCCGGGCAGTATACGCTTACTGCCGGCCGTTACGAATTCTCGAGTCGCATTCGGTCACGCTGTCGGACGAATGGGTTCGCGCGAATGACGACGCCTGGCAGTATACACTTACCACTGGCCGTTACGAATTCTCGAGTCGCATTCGGTCACGCTGTCGGACTAAGTCGCTGCGAGACCGCTGTTCGAGGATGGCCCGAGCTGGGGTGAGCGCGAGTAGTGGTTAGGGTTTCGCCATCAACGGAAGTGACCTAAGATCAAAGGCTTTTTCGTTTTTTATAAGTAGAATTCCTACGTTTTTTAACACTCATGTTTTAGTAAACGTCAAAGTGATTGATGAGGGTCATGAGAAAGAGGGTGTCGCCCTCTACTAACTAATGTGGCACTAATAAGGGAAATAAATAGGGTTATTGTCGACCTTTAGTGACTAATCAGGTACTAATTAGTAACAGACCTCTAGTGACTAATCAGGTACTAATTAGTAACAAATGAGTAGTGCATTCACTAGAGGGTAGCACTAGCAATAACTAGAAGGTTGGTTTTGAGTAGCGCGATCACTAGAGGGTAGCACTAGCAATCGCTAAAAGGTTATGTAATGGTAATGAAAAGCGCCGATGGTGGTGCATATAGGCGGTCGTGACGTTATCGGCGCACCAGATGTTGCTATGGACGGAAAGTGGAAGCACCCTTTTACGTGTATAGTGTCCGGCCCTACGGGGTGCGGGAAGACTACTTTCGTTGTACGCCTGTTAAAGTTTGCTTCGTGTATGATTTCGCCGCCACCGGAGAAAAATTTTTGGTGTTACGGCCAGTGGCAGACCGCTTACGACTCTATGGCCGGCGTAGAATTTGTAGACGGTTTGCCGGATCCGTCGCTTCTGGACGCCAAAACGAGGACGCTTCTAGTGCTCGATGACCTTATGTCGGAGACCAATAGTATCGTCACGACTTTGTTTACTAAAAAAAGTCACCACTGCAACGCGTCCGTCGTACAGCTTTTGCAGAATCTCTTTCCGAAAGGGAAAGATAATCGCACAATCAGCTTAAACGCGCAGTATATGGTCCTCTTCAAGAGTCCCCGGGACGCTGGACAAGTAGGTCACCTGGCGAAGCAGATGTACCCGGGTAGGATCAACTACATGGTGGAGGCGTACAAAGATGCCACGTCGGCCGCCTACGGTTACCTACTGGTGGATCTGAAACAGGAAACGCCGGAAACCATGCGCCTGCGTACGGAAATTTTCCCCGACGACCCCGTTCAGTACGTCTATGTGCCGACGAGACTATAAAAAAGGCGGGGCGCGCCGCGGCCGCCGTCATTCGGCAGGATGACAGACCGCGTGAAGAGGCACATCCTTGCCCTGCAGCTGTTGCGCCGCTACAAGGGGAATACGAATCTGAGAAAGGCGGTAATCACTCACGCGGACGCCGATCTCATCTGCAGTCTGGCCGACTGCGCGTATAACATTCTGCGAGGGAACGTGAAATTGACGCCTAACAACCGAAAAGTGCTGATAAAGTACAGGAACAATTTGCGCAAGTTGGCGTCGAAAAAAGTAGCCATCAAACGGAAGAGGGCCGTCCTGCAGACGGGTTCGGGCGCGTTTCTGACGGCGCTGCTCGCGCCGTTGGCGAGCACCTTTCTGCCCCTCCTCAGGCAGGCTCTCGGTTGATGCAGCACGCGAAGAAGATGGCGCTGGTAGACCCCCGGTTGGTGGAGCGTCTACTTCCGTTACTATCGCAACCGACCACGACCACGTCGCGTGTGATGAGTAGCCTGGACGGCGATATGAAAGCCGTTCTCGAGCGTGCAGATTTATCCGAAGGCGAAAAGGTGGCGGCGTACAATCAACTGCTAAGTCGTTACAACGCCATGGAGGCGTCTCGCGCGCAGCAGCCGATGCGCGTGTCCGTAGTGAAGAACGAGTCGGCGGCGTCCGATCAGTTACCGCCGCCGCCGCCGCCGCCGCCTACGTCCGATCAATTACCGGGGGAGATGGAGAGCGAGGTCGTGAAGAGCGTGCCGAAAGTGCTGAAAGAAAAGGCCCGCCTCCTGTTGACGCGACTGAAGGCCGACCCGATGATTCGCTGGAACGATCGAGCGGAGCTCGTGTACGACGGTACGCCTATCGCCGGCAGCAATATGGTAGATCTCGTGAACGATCTCATGCGACTGCGTAAGAGGTCCCCCGCGCCGGTTGGCTGGGAAGCGTTCGGCGACCATATAAGGCGGCTGACCGTCCCTATAGAATTCGTCGGCAACCCCCAGCGTCGGGCGTATATACAGCGCGAGCAGAAGCGAAAGGGGCGCACTCGGTCCGTCGAGCGTACGCCGTGGTCCAGGTTTTAGCGCGCCCGTAGAGGATGCCCCCCGCCCGAAGATCAGTACTCGTCGTCGGAGCCGCCGTAATTGCGGCGGTCATCGTCACCGTCCTCTTCTTCGCCGTATCGTCGGCGGCGCCGCACGCTCCATGGCGGTGGTGCCCCGGCGGACTCGTGGTGCGCAACGAGAGCGCCAACAACGCGACGGCCTACTGAAGCGCGCCTACTTCGACCCGAAACGGGCGGGAAGCTATGGCAAATCCGGTCCGGCGCTCGTCGCGGCCTTCGAGGGGCTGCTGTCATCGCCGACGCCGCCGCACGTCCTGCAGACCGACAAGGGGACGGAGTTTCTGAACAGGCCCCTTCAGACGCTTTTGAAGGCGCGCGGCGTCCACCATTTCGTGACGCACAACGAGGAGACGAAGGCGAGCGTCGTGGAGCGATTCAATCGTACGCTGAAGACGCGCATGTGGCGGTACTTCACGAAGCATCAGACGCTGAGGTTCGTGGAGCCGTTGCAGGACTTCGTGCGGTCGTACAACAACGCCTACCATCGAAGCATCGGTAGGACGCCGGCGAGCGTCGACGCGTCGAATCAGGAGAGCGTGTGGCAGCGTCTGTACGGCGGCGGAGGGTGTCAAAGAAACAAAAGCAAGCCGAAACTGCGAGCGGGGGATCGCGTACGCATCAGCAAGGCGAAGGGCGTCTTCAAGAAGGGGTACATGGCTAACTGGAGCGAAGAGCTCTTCACCGTCGTAGATTCGCACCCGACCGACCCTCCTGTTTACCGACTGATGGACGACGCCGGCGCGATACTGGACGGCACCTTCTACGGGCCGGAGCTACAAAAAGTGATCGTTGCGAAGGACAAATTATATCGGGTGGAAGCCGTTCTACAGAGACGTCGTCGACGACGCGGTAACGGCGAAGAGGTCCTCGTCAAATGGTTCGGCTATCCGGCCTCGTTCAATAGCTGGATCGACGCCAAGGAGCTCGTGGACTATAAGGGCTGATGGCGACGCGTTGTTGGACGGAATACGCAGAGCGCTGGAGACTTTTTTCCGAAGGCCGGCGCCGCTACCGTTGTCGCTGCGACCGATGCTATCGACGTCGACCGCAACGGCGGCGAACTCGCTCTATGATTTATCTGCGTGACCTATAAGGCGTAACTGCGCAACGGCTTTTCGTTTTTTTATAAGTGGGGGCCGTATTAGTAGACTGCCTGCGCGGATAAAGGAACGACGCCGTAGCGTCGGACGGCACTAGCGCGATGTGTACGGACGAGACGACAGCCGCAGCAGCAGTAGCAGCCAATGCAGAAGCCGCCCACCGCTGTCGACTCAGGCGCGTTTGTCGCTACACCCGCCGACGCCTCATGCGTCTCTGTGGGTGCGCCCGATGCCGTCGACGCCTCCTCCGTCACAAGCGTTCCTTGGCGTCTCTGCGGCAACGAATGCCCTAAGGCCGAGATCGTCTTCCTGTGCCAGATCGTCGTCCTGTACACGGTGATCGTCGTCAGTATATACAATCTAACGCGCGGCACGGGCGACTCCAACCTGTGGACGGCGCTGCTGAGTAGTTGCCTCGGCTACCTACTGCCGATTCCGTCTATGAAGAGGCGCGATGGCGTCGTCGTCTGACTTTTACGTCACGTTGCCGAGCAACGCGTCTATGAAGGCGCACCCCGAAAACACGTTGACGCACTATACGACGAATCTGCCGCAGCGCGTCGACCTGTCGGGGGAGTGGGAATGCGGCCTGGTGTCGCTACAGTACACGCATAGCTGGTACAATGTGAGGCCGGTGGACTCCTACTTCTTCGTGACGTGCGAGAGGGGGGAGGTGGGCTTTTTCACCACCGAGGACGGGGGAAAAATTGCCCGTCAGGCCAACATTCCGCACGGCTTTTACAGCAACGCCAAAAAGCTGATGCGCAAAATCAACGAGGCGTTGGCGAAACTGTGCACCGACACGGTCAAGGTGCGAATAGTGTACAGCGCCATCACTAATCGGATGACGTTGCTTCTATCGCCGGGCGTCGAAATTAACATGCCGCGGGACGGGCGCCTGAAACAGATACTAGGCTTCGAGTCGGACTATATCGCGAGTTACGGGACGCCCGCGGACGGCGGCTCCCTGCCCCCGGGGTACCTGTTCGAGTGCGAGGCGGACCATCCGGTGGACCTGAGCGGCGGCGTCGACACCCTGTTCGTGTACACGGACATCGTGGAGACTCGCATCGTCGGCGACGTATTTGCCCCCCTCATCCGAGCCGTCCCCGTCTACGGTTCGAAGAGCGGCAGCGTCGTATCGAACATCTTCGACCGCGTCCAATACGCGCCGCTCCTGCGGCGCCAATTCGAGTCGGTCGAAATAGATATAAGAGACGACCTCGGTCAGTCGATACCATTCGAGAACGGAAAAGTCGTGACGACGCTTCACGTCCGACGCCGCAAGTCGAAACTGTTCTGACGATGACGCGAAACGTGTACGAGGACTACTACACCCGGCAGGTCGGCGGCGGCCTGCCGGTGTTCGTAGGCGCCCGATCGCAGCGGGGTCACGGACTGGGTAATCTCTTCGGCAGCCTGTTTCGAAGCGCCATGCCGCTTATCAAGAGGGGGCCATGGCGCTGGGCAAGCGCGCGCTCACGACGGGCGCGCGCGTGGCGCAGGACGTCGTCGCCGGCGGCAATCTGAAACAGGCGGTAAAGAGGCGCGCGAGGGAGGCGGGCGCCGACCTTCTCGACGGGCTGCTGAATGGGCCGCCGCCGCCGCCGAAAAAGCGACGACGACGCATAAAGCCGCCCGGCAAGCCGGCGACGGCCAGCAAGAAGAAGAGGCGCCGTCGAAAGGGGCCGAGCGACGACGTATTTCCCGCGTAGTAGTGCATCGGTGGAAGTCGTAAAGGGTACATAAGGCCGGCCTGCAAGGCGGCGCCGGACAGTAAGGGGAGGCGCCGTCGAACGAAGCAGACGTAGTAGGATGGCATTCGTGCATCGGCAGTCGTGCGAGGGCGTAAAGTCCGAACTGGACCTGTTCAGCGTGCCGACGACGCAGACGAGCATCGAGAGCGGCCAGTGGGTCGATCACCAGCCGCTGACGGCCCTCGACGCAGGCGGCCCTATCGAGTTTCTCATTCCGGGCTCCGGAGACGACTATCTGGACCTGTCGTCCGTTAGACTGTACGTGCGCGCCAAGGTGGTGAAGGGGGACGGTACCGCGCTTGCGAACGACAGCGTCGTGGCGCCCGTCAACAATTTCCTGCATTCCATGTTCAGTCAGGTCGACGTGACGCTGAACGGCACGCTCGTGACGCCGTCGTCGAATACGTACCCGTTTCGGGCCTACCTCGAGACACTGCTCAGTTACGGGCCGACGCCAAAAAGTCGCTGCTCGAGGCCGACCTGTGGTGCAAGGACACCGCCGGGCGCATGGAGGCGACCAACAACAACAACGGCGGCTTCGCGCATCGGCACGATTTCGTACACGAAAGCCGCGAGTTCGACATGATAGGACGCCTCCACGTCGACGTGCTCATGCAAAACCGGTGCCTGGTGAACGGCGTCGACCTGAAGATGCGGCTGGTGCGAAGCAAGGACGCCATCGCGCTCATGGGCGACGTCGCCGATCCGGGGTTCAAGATCGTTCTGCTGGAGGCCTA
Organism: Paraescarpia echinospica; assembly: GCA_020002185.1. Classification (NCBI taxonomy): domain Eukaryota; kingdom Metazoa; phylum Annelida; class Polychaeta; order Sabellida; family Siboglinidae; genus Paraescarpia; species Paraescarpia echinospica. The sequence continues at coordinate 706,615 of CM034544.1, read as the reverse complement.
CCTGCAGGCGCGCAAGGTCAAGTTGAACCCGGCCGTCCAGCTCGGCCACATCAAGGCGCTGACGCGCGGGATGGCCAAGTATCCGATGCGACGCGTCGACTGCAAGGTGTTCTCGATACCGCAGGGCACGATGTCGCACACGCACGAGAACGTCTATCTGGGCACGCTCCCGAGACGCGTGTTCATGTGCCTGATCGACAACGACTCCTACAACGGGGCCTACGATAAAAACCCGTTCAACGCGAAGCACAACGACATAAACTTCTTCGCCCTCTACGTCGACGGACGCCAGGTGCCGAGCAAGCCGCTGCAGCCGGACTTCGCGCATGGGCGCTACATCCGAAGCTATATGAACCTGTTCGCCGCGACGGGGAAGGCGTACGAGGACGAGGGGTTCGATGTGACGCGCGGCGAGTTCGGCAGCGGCTACACCGTATTCGGCTTCGACCTGTCGCCCGACTGCTGCGACGGCGAACACTTCAACGTCGTACGTACGGGGAACCTGCGCGCCGAGATCCACTTCGCGCACGCGCTCGCCCGGACGGTGAACGTCGTCGTGTACGGGGAGTTCGAGACGGTGCTCGAAATCGACAAGAGCCGGAACGTCGTGTACGACTTCTGAGATGGACACGTTTCAGCTGATGCGTCGCCTGGCGATCGACGCGTACACTAAAAACATCGTCGTCGGCGTCGTTCCCAAAGACGAGCTGCAGGGGCGGCGGCTCACCGCCTACCCGACGGCGTTCGTGTGCAACACCGACGACGGCGACGAACCGGGAGAGCACTGGGTGGCCGTCTACGTGGGCGCCGACCGGCGAGGCGAGTACTTCGATTCGTACGGCCGCCCGCCGCTGCACGCCGACTTCCGCAACTTCCTGAGCAGCAACTGCGACTCGTGGACGCACAACGACAAGCGACTGCAGAGCGGCGTATCTAACGTGTGCGGACAATATTGCGTCGCCTACCTGCTCTTACGGTGCCGCGGAATGCCGTTAAGCGGCTTCCAGTGCCTCTTCGGCCCCGATAGGGTGGCCAACGACTGTCTCGTATTCGACTGGCTAAAGTCTCATTGAACGCTTATCGCTTGTTGTTAGACGACCGAGAATCCGAACCGACTTTGTCGGACCCGCTGGTCGCGGGCTCCTCGCCGCGCTAGGCAGGCAAGACCGAAGTAGTGAGGTTGTATATTATCGCTTGCTATTACCGAAGTTAAATAAAAAACGATGAAAAACTGTACCGAGTGTTCGCATTTTTATTCGCACCCATACATACATACATAGTCCCCTAGGGGTAGGGGTCCCTAGGTAGGGGTCCCTACCCCTAGGGATAGGGAGGGAGGGAGGTCCCTCGTTATACGAGTATCGGCGCCGTGGTGACGCCGTCGTCGAGCACGGGCCGTTTGGCGTAGAAGTAGCTCAACGCCGCGCGCTCCTGAACGTACGTCAGCACGGACGAATCCTTCACGCGGAAGCCGCGGTTCCGGCCGCCGCCGCTCCGTTGGAGGCGCAGCACGTCGAGGAAGGCGTCCTTGTCGACGTCGTTCTGACGCTTGCTCAGCCCCTTCGTACTGTACTTGTCGCCGCCGTCGTCGCCGCCGAAACAGTAGTACGTCTTGCTGCAGAGCGCGACGATTCCGCGGCCGGACCATTCCTCTTTGAAGAGGCCCGGCGTTCGCTTATCGTACCGGCGCCGACGCGCGGAACACTCGTCGGGCGCGTCCCACGCTCGGCCGGCGAGCCGGCATCGCAAGTACGCCTCCGCGTGCGCGTCGCAGTGCTCCGACGGGAACCACTCGCCGCGGTGTCGAAAGTAGTGTTCGCGCTTGGCCGCCACCACGAGCTCGACGAGTCGGCGCCCCGCGAGGCTCAAGTCCGTGTCCATCGCGCAGTACTGGAACAGGGGGCGCGGAATGTAGGCGGCGATGAAGTCGTAATAAAACTCCAGCATGCGCAGTTTGGCGTACTGATAGACGAAGTAGCCGATCTGGATGGGTAGCGCGTACCGGACGGTTCGCTTGTTCAGCGCCACCTCGTAGAGGCTGTCGGGGACGACGACGTCGAGCTGACGGAAGCGACGATTATTGATCAGCGTCGAGGCGCCGGCGGCTGTGCAGAACTTGATGTTGCGGTGCAGGTCGACGCGCGTGATCGTTTTCCGGTAGGAACTGTTGCCGAGCAGTTTAAACGTGTCGGCGATGATGGCCTTGTCGGGGTCGTCGTCGCCCGCGCGTCGCGCGGCGGAGACCGTGTCGCCGAAGCGGCGAAAGCACGCGACCGTCTCGTACTCGACGATCTGGTAGACGCGCTCGACGACGAGGCCGTGCCGCAGATACCACCGCAGTAGCGGCGTCGCGAGCAGAATCTTGACGCCGAAGAAGCTCCCCACGAGCATGCGCTGAGGCCGGATGAGGAGGTCGTGCGTTTCGGCGTAGCGACGCATGAACGGGCTGAGATCGTCGCGCCCGATGTAGGCGTTCTTGAAGATCGGCTGCATCTCGGCGAAGGCGTCGCGCAGCGCCTCCGGAACGGCGATGTCGCACTCGACGAGGCCGAACAGCGTGCCGTCGAGCACGGCCTTCACGATCGTCGGCCGCGTCACGGCGCCGTCGTCGCCGGTCCAGCGCCGCGGCGGCGGCGGCGGCGGCGGCGGCGGCGGCGGCGGCGGCGGCGGCGGCGGCGGTCTCGTCGCGCGCCACTGGCACTCCCACATCTCGACGACGGCGACGAAGCGGCGAAGGTAGGCCGTGACGGCGGCCGTCTCCGCGTACAGTTGGCTCATCGGCTTACCGTTCACCGCGTTCGTCTCCCTCCCCGTGCACGGACAGCCGTGGAAGAAGCACCCTTGGAACTGGTACGCCGTCCGCGTCGCGCCGCACCAGCCGTCGACCCGGTACTTGCCGACGCGCTTCTCGCGCCCGTTGAGCTGGTGACGTATGTGAGCCCCCGTTTGCGCCGCCTCCCACGTCAGCCACTCGACGGCCAGGCGGCCGTAGCGGTGTACGCGCTCCGGCCGAAAGGCGTTGTCCGCGCGCCGGCGCGTGTACCACCCCGTCGGCATCTCCTGCGTGATCGCCCATAGGTAGAGGCCGTTTGCGTCGAAGCCGACAATAGAGCGACAGGGGCGCGCCGACTCGCCGTACTCCTCGCGCCGAAGGGCGGTCACGTCGGCCTCGTGATAGCGCGCGAAAATGATCGAGGGGCCGCCGACGATCTGCGACTGTAGGAGCCGGTGCAGGTCCTTGTTCGACTCGTTGAAGAGCGTGAAGTGGAGCGACGACGGCAGATCGTTGAACAGATACAGCAGCGTCAGGCCCTGCACGCTGATGGCGTCCTTGAACATGTCGATGCGGCGCTGCCGATAGAAGGCGAACTGATTGTCGACGGCCTCCAGGAACGGCGCCACGTCCCTATTGTTATACCACACGAGGTAGTCCCGCAGCGTCGTCATCCCCTCGGCGCGCCATACCCGCGCGCAACCCTCGTATTCGGCGGCCGAGATGCCATCGCGCTTCAGGCGGCTGTAGAAGGCCTCGCGCGGCGGCAGCCGGGTCTCGGCCAGTTTACGCGGGTCGTCGAGGTACTCGTAGGGGAAGTGCCCCTTCGTCGCCTCGCAGCCGTAGGCCTTCAGAAACCGGGCGTAGCTGACGCCCGGGGCCAGGTAGTTGGTGATGTCCAGGAACTTGAGCGTCGCCGTCGTCAGGCACATGAAGTTGTTCTGACGCTTGATCGTGAACGCCGACGAGATGCTCTGCGCCTCGTCGGTCATGAACAGGGGCGTCAGATATTTCTTAACGACGTTCAAGTCGTACTTCCCCGAATTGAAGCCGAGGACGGGGAGGCGGCGCAGGTGCTGCCACAGACGGTCGCCGAGCACCGTGTACGGGCTCTTATCGCGCGCCGCCTCCGCCACCGTCGCGTGCGCCCGCCATTCGGCGTCGAGCGCGTCGATCGCCTCGAAGGTCGCGTCGAACGACAGCCGCAGAGCCGCGCACGCCGCCTCGCTCATGGCCTCCAGGGCGTCGATCAGGCGCTTCGCGAGGTCGCCCGAATCGCCGGACGTCACGAAGCAGCGCGCCGTCTCGTGCCCGGGGACGTTCGAGGCGACGCTCACGCTGAGTAGCTCGTGTCGCGCGATCCACCGGCATTTGGCGCTGTCCGCCGGCAGATCGTGATCGTCGAAGTAGCACTCAAAATCGTACGTCGCCCTGTACGGATAGTAGCGCAGGCGTTCGTCCACGTAGACGCCCTCGTCCTCCAGCTGCTGAAACACGGACGGCGTCGGATGGTAGACGCCGCCGGGAAAGACGTGGCGAACGCCGCCCTCGCACGTCGCCTTGTGACGCCGCAGCCGACAGGCGGTGCGCCACAGCGCATCGCCGCACTTGCCGCATCGATACGAGCGACAGAACAGCGACACGTCGGCTATGAAGGAATAGTGCGTTTCGAACAGATTGACGCTCATGGTGGTCGGGTAGCGATGGAGGGCGCGGCGGACCACTTCGGCGGTGGCGTCCTCCGCCGACAGCCGATACACGGTCACATTCGTTTCGAAGGCCTCCTCCACCCTGCCGAGTTCGTTCAGCGGGACGCCGGCGAACGCGCGGTAGGGTTGGTTGCCGTAGTCGGCGTAGAGCCTTAAGGCGGCGGCCGTCAAATCGTCAGCTCGAAAGTCGGCGCCCCGATGCAGCGCCAGACAGCGGAAGAGGCACAGGTTGTTGGCGTATGGACGCCCGCTGCGATCGTTCACTAAGCTGACGAGACCCGCGTTGTGGCGCAGATAGGCGGGGAGGGACTGCTGACGGGCGCATCCGATAGGATGGTGGATGACGGCGTTGAGGATGTACGTAACGTTCGTTACCAACTCGGCGATCCACCCCGAGTCGGGGCGCTGCGCGATCACGTACTGCAGAACGTCGGGCTGTCGGGTGGCATCGAGGAAGCGTTCGAATGACGCGGCGTCGGAAACGAGGACGGGCGACTCGAGATAGCGACCGCAACAGTTACACGAAGAATGGTAGTAACGTAGTCGGCCCGTCTCCCTGTGCCGCAGAATAAAGCCGTACGATAAGTTTATTTTAAAGGCCCGAGTCTGCGCCTCGAACATCAGTCGTAGTTGGGCTTCGTGCGCGGCCGTATCCCCGTGGCCGGACAAATGGAAATTATACCTAGATTGAACGGGGCCGCGCGCCACAGACGTACGGATGCTGGCCCAGTAGTCGCGCACGACGCTCTGTAGGTCGTCGTCGACGACGTCGTCATCGCTACATAAATGACTATCGGCGCGGCCGTCGACCGGTCGATTGCATTTTGGACACGCCTCAGCGGCGACGCCGCAAATTCGCAGATGCCGCAACATTTGGGCGCGCAGCGCGAACGATCGATCGCATTTCGGGCATACGTATTCATCGCGGCCGCATGTTTTTAGATGCTTCGACAAATGAAAAAGACGAACGAACGATCGATCGCATTTCGGACACACGTGCAACGTCGGTCTAGGCGGCGCGCTATTAACTACGCCGAGGCGCGCCGACGCCGCTTGTAGGGCCGCCCTAACGCCCGCTAGGGGCTTTCTAAACGACGGCGGCGGCGGTTTTCTCCTGGTACAGTAATTTTTATCCGTCAGGTGGCGACACTGCTGCCCCGTGGGCCGCCGAGGGGGAGCAACGTTTTTGCGGTGGTCGACAGGTGGCGGCGTCGAGGGATAGTTTTACGTTTGGCAGTTCGCCTGTCGAGGCGGCGAAGTTTTTTTTGTTTACGTTTTGTAATTTCGGCTGTCAGCGGCGCCAGGATACGGCGGCTTTTTGTTTACGTTTTGTAGTAGAAATTTCGGCCGTCAGCGGCCCCCGGAGTTTTTGTGCGCAGCAGTTGGACAGGTTGTCAGCGACGTGCGTGTTTTCTTTTTTGGATGGCAACAACAGGAGGCGGGAATTGATTTTGTTTTCATACGTTTTATTAAGCAGTACTACTACTACATCGCTACCACAGTAAGGCTTTATGCCACAGCAGAGTAAGGCTTTGCGCCTCCAACAACGGCCTATAGCAAAATGCTACTAAAGAGTGTTCGGCGGGCGCTTATGCCACAGCGGAGTAAATAATAACGCTTTAGGGGGGCGCAACAGCGGACTATAGGCCGCCCGATTAAGTTCATCGGCTTTACTATTCAATTTGCCTGCTAATGTTCATCGACGCACCTACTAATAATAAGGCTTTATGTCGTGCAATGTTCATAGGCAAAAATTAAGCGTTCATAGGCAAAAATTAAGCGTTCGGCGGCGAATACGTCAGACATCGAGGCATGCCCTTTTCAGCAGGTAATACTGCACGGCGACCTCCAACAGAGCACGCTCGAACGGCACCGTCCAATCCGTCACCATGAGCCAGTCGGCCACCTGGCGCATGAGGGCGCCCTCCGAGGCGCGATCGCCGCGCACGCAACGATCCTCCAGTACCGAGAGTATACGAATGGCGGGGAGCAACAACGTCTGCTGTAGAACGCTGTCGAGCGATGCTGAAAAAAAGCACACATTCAGGGCCGCCACGTTTTCGTACACTATGTTGTACCGCCGGCTCGGCTTCCTTCCCCTGTAGCCGCACATGTGAACGAAGGGGCACTCCTCCTCAGGGGGGCACTCACCACATTCTTGGCGCGCGGTGTCCATCACGCGCTCGCCGATTAGCTCGGCAAACGTGGCCATCATGCAGCGCTGACGGCCGGCGTACGAGTGCAGAACGCTCCACTCCGAATCGGCCTGAAGCGTGCCCACGACCACAGGGCGTTTGTCGCGGGCCCACGGTATGAAGTCTTCCGACGAAACTGACAGCACGGCCAGCGGCAGTGGCGACGATGGCACGGCTGCTGCTGCGGCGGCGTCCGCTGTCGCCGCCGGGGTTAATGGCACAGCGGCTGCTGCTTCGTCGGGGGGTCCCACCACCACCACCACCGGGGTTAATGCAACGTACGTGGGCGTCCCGGCGTCGCTCACCAGGTCGTGCGGCGGCATAGGCTCCGCCTCAGGCCAGTACCCTTCTTCTTCGCGCGCCAGCGGTGGAGGTGCGTCGGCGAGGCGTGGCGTCGTCGTCGTTTCCTTCTTAGCGCGCTTCTCGGCAGGGGGTGCGCCCTCGTCAGCAGCGTCGATAAGTCCGCGCAACGCAGCAGCAATTACAGCGTCCTACAGAAGAATAACCAAAGCAGCAATTACAACGGTCTACAGAACACTAGCCAAACGTTAGTCATTCACGCCGGCCTCGCTCCCCTTCTTCGACACGACCCGCGCCTCACGGACCGTATACGTGTCCAGTATGCCACCCCACACGACCTTGCGCACGGTCAGCTCCAAGACTGTGCCAACCAGGCTCGCCACAAAGCTACTGCGCAACTGGTCGGGCAACAGGCCTGACACATGATCGGCATTGTAATCGCCTATCGCCGAAATAGCTTCGTCGAACAGGGTGATCCAAATGCCGGCCTCAGTGTCGGCGTCCTTTGCGTCTTCCACCAAAACGCGCACCGAAAAATACGTCTTCGCATTTGCCTGTACACCGTGTACAGCGCAAACCCGGCTACCGCTTTCTAGGCCTCTCACTTTGCGCTTGCAAACGCCGCAGCCGTTGTACGTGCATTTGCTTTTCCAAGCCACGCCAACAATTGTCACGGGCGTAACAATTTTATACGTGCCATCGCACGCCAGCACGAACTCTTTCAACGACACCTCGGACGCACTCACCACGGCCTCGAAAGTAGGCGCCACGTCGGCCGTCGGAAGCGCCTTCGCGCTGTCCTCCGACGCCGGCTTCGGTTTGCCACCAGACGCCACCGTTGGCGCCTCCCTCAGCTTGCTGCCCCTCTTTGGCGGTGTCTCTCCGTGCGCGACAGGCGGCGACATGATCAACAACATTCTGCAACACACAAAGTTACGGCAACGGTAGCAACACGACAGCGACGATAGTTAGACGTTCTCCGCCCAGTCCCTATATAAGCGCTTTGCACGCGGCCCGCACGCGGCCCCCGTGCGCGAGAGCACGCGAGCCGCAAAGCAGCCGACTCTTACAAGGTTACTAAAACTGAAAAAAATTCTCTCGGTCAGGCTAGTGCACTAACAGAACGCCACTTTTATTTCCTAATATAAAGTTACCATAAGATTCTCTAGGCCTCACTGATTATTATAGGCCGCTTAGTTTGCTCACATTTCACCTTTAACGGCCGTTTTAAAGACTTACAAACAGTTACATAAGCGCTTTATATAAACAGTGACGTCAGCCCCTTATGTAAGGCTATGGCGTACGTGTCCAGGGCGCAACACGTTGCCGCGCGCAAAACAGCGGCGCAACAACTGCGCAATTCATTTCTCACTATGGAGCCGACCGATGAAGTTGGCATTTACGCGGCCAATTCTCAACAAGGACAAACCAGGTACGTTTTCCTAACTCAAATAACACTGACTTTCCTCACTCACATTACTGCTTTCTTTTATAACGTTCACTAACTAACTAACTAACTAACTAACTATTTTTTTACAGCGAGCGACCTCCCCAAAACGCCGGAATTGGGACTCCCCAAATCGACGTGATTGCGCCTCCCCAAGCCGCCGTGAATACGCAGCCCCAAGCCGCCGGGGCTAGTGCTGTTCCGCCGCCCCCGTCTATGCGTCTACCCCCACCCCAAAACCGCCCCGGCGAAAGGTACGTTTAACGATACTAACTAAATAGCGCTTTTTTAATTTACCTTTATTTGCAGACGCCTATTTCGATAAAAGCTATAGCTGCTCTTCCGTGCGCCCCACTATTTACAAAACGCCCCGCTACAGACTTAATGCTTTTTTTACAGGGCCCTACCTAAAAAAGTGGCGCCGTTACTTTAATACCTTTTTTTCATACTTGCAGACGAAACATCGCCGGCTTCGATACACTACATATAGGGCGCGGGCAAACCCTTGCGAGGCCCTCGCACCGAAACGGCTTCATTAATAAATCTAGAATAAATTTAACCCCAGGCGATCTAATTATGATCGATAGAAGGCCGCGCGCCGATAGGCCTGGGCCCACATTGTACCTTGGACGTCGCCGCCGACCACATCACACCCCTTAACACTTTTTCCCTCTCCACAGATATCGCCTATTGATAGTGGCGCCCGACCTGGTCAATCGGCTCCTTATGGACCAAACGCTCGCCAACCACACTCATCGGAATGGACACCCGGCAGGCCGAGCCCCGCGCGCCAGTAGTCGCCACCCCAACGCTAATTGAACTTTTCCTCCTTCCCACAGCCGACACATCTACGTGATCGATCCTAGCCTAACGCATAGACGCTACGCTATCGGACGGGGGACTATAATTCACTCCATCGGACCTGCCCCTCACACAATCAGCTTCAACGCGTCACGACGCCGCCACCAGCCCCTCTTAGCCGTCGAACCGCAACGACATCAAGAACAATACGACAGTGACGAAGAGCCAGAAGAAAACTTCGACGACGGCTACCCCGGCTACACCGATTTACAATTTCTAGCTGCAGACAACCCCCTACCAGAAGAGACTTTCACACAACCATTCTCATTTGCTGATATCTTTCCACGCCCTGAAATTCTCCTCCCCTCATTCGCGCCACGCATCCCAGCACATGTTTCCGTCCATTTAGGCTTTCCTCCACAGCCCCCCGGTCGCCACGGTTTTGGCCCACCCCCATGAACCAATAAAATTTATTTCTCACCGTTTATTGTTGTTTCCTTTCGTATTCCAACTCACACACGAATATTTCCACCTACACATTTGGCCCACTCCACCAGCCTTCCAAATCACACGAATAATCCACAGACTTAATACGCGCGCACTGACAGCTCCAGCCTCCAGCCGCTATGACGATATTACACCGCTGATGCATCAGCTGTTGCCAAAAATCAGCTGTGCCGCAGCCAGCACTGACAGGCAATACTCCACAACCTTAATACAAGCGCCTATGCGGCCCCGAAAAACATTTATCCGGCCTTCCGTCAAACAATGCACATAAAATCCACCTACACATTTGGCCCACTCCACCAGCATTCCAAATCGCACGAATAATCCACAAACTTAATACGCGCGCACTGACAGCGCCAGCCGCCAGCCGCTGAACGCGCCTCAGCTGTTGCCAAAAAATCAGCTGTACCGCAGCCAGCACTGACAGGCAATAGCCACAACCTTATTACAAGCGCCTATGCGACGCGAAAAACATTTATCCGGCCTTCCGTCAAACAATGCACATAAAACTCCTACAGCCTGACATATGACACCCCGTTCTGCAGTGAGTCGTGAAAACCAGGCCACTCCAGCGCGCCGGGCGTAATCTAATCCGCTCGAGCTGAGCCCCACCACCGCACCGGGCTAGAAGCTTCTAGAAGGTTCTAGAAGGTTCTAGAAGCTTCCCGCGCGTCATGCCCAGGGGTGTCACTTCACGCTAAATTCTTTCCCACCGCCCCGTGCACCTAATTAATACTAATTGGTCGCTATTTACTATTTTTAGTCATTGCTAACGTTCGCCTCCAACAATTGCGCTACTCATTTGTTACTAATTAGTACTTAATTAATTACCCTAATTTTTTTTACCTAATTAGTACCTGATTAGTCACTAGAGGTCGACAATAACCCTATTTATTTCCCTTATTAGTGCCACATTAGTTAGTAGAGGGCGACACCCTCTTTCTCATGACCCTCATCAATCACTTTGACGTTTACTAAAACATTAGTGTTAAAAAACGTAGGAATTCTACTTATAAAAAACGAAAAAGCCTTTGATCTTAGGTCACTTCCGTTGATGGCGAAATCCTAACCACTACTAGCGCGTCGCGACTTTCTCTCATCGACGCCAATACTCGCCGTGGCAGTCATTCTCGGACGTTTGGGCCAACCGGAAAGTTTCTTCTCTAGACCTCTGTCGTGGCGGCATGGCTTCTTCGAAGTTCGGAACAGTCACTCAGGACGCTGAATGTGGCACACACAAATTTTTGGGAACGTAACCCACGTTAGCGATTCTCACCACGCTTCACTACTTGATTTGCCATTCTCTTGGCAGCAGGGCAACCTGTGCCGTTCAACCCTGGATCTGTCCCAGTCCTTCGCCAGCGCCCAGATGGCGAAATGCGTATCACAGACGTTTATATAAGCGGCTAAGGTTATTGGCTAATACAATATACAATTCAAGCTAGGCATTGTGGAACACCCTCTGAGATATAGTGAAACTACCTGCTTGCCTAGAAACGCTAGCAACAGAATACCACGCCCCATTGAGCGCATCTGCAACCGAGTTGCTGTAATTACGTCACTAATGCGGTTGGTCAACAATCTGCCTATCTACTGGCTTGATCTTCCTCATTTACCAAATTAAGCTTAAGGAAAGTAGATTTAAACACCCACAAATAGCATAAATGCTACAATAGTCATACGCGTGTTTTGACCCGTGAACATGCCCCTATATCCTTTTTAATGTTTGAAGAAGTTACGGCGGCGCAGCGACGAAAAACTTTTCAAAAGCATCCCCCAGTCTTCCGATGTCACCAGCAGAGTCGAGCTAGCCGAAAAGCTGAAGTTACGACGGCGCGGCATCAAAAAATGTTCTACACTATTTTGTCCTGCCGCCAGTGGAGGTTATTGTGTCCCCCCTAGACAACCCTCTCTCGACACACCCTTGATAACACATGAGAAACTAGTAGATATGTAAATAACTGTATCCTTGTTTTCTGAAACAGATTGCTAACCGATAGACGAAGGTGCGTGAACTCAGCATGTTGTTACATAATAATGACTTAATCTGTCCATGTCCATAACTGGGTTATGCGCATGCATAATTCGAGAGGTCCGCAATATAGTTATTTAGCATCCAAGATTTGAGATGACCCTCCACTACTACTAGATACCCCTATTCCAGTCCACAATGCACAGCGACATGCGCAGTGTTTTTGCATCAATTGTTGCACCATTAAGGGAGACACATATAATTTCCAGAGCTCTGGAAAATCACTGAAAACAGGCCGCTTTACCAACAATACTTCATGTATCCTTTTATTGTGTTGTTAGCTATGTAATGTGTAACTTTTACTGGTTACAATATAATATAACACATAGTTCCTTCACATTGTCAGCATGGAGTCACTTCGGTATTCCTAGGTAATGCACACGTACGTTCGTTCCTAGCTAGCGACAATGCGCCCGTCGCGCGGCCGGGGACCCGCGCGGCCTTCGGAGCGCTTGCTATGTGTCGGCGCCTATTCCGTCGGCTCTAATACTTTAGCTGGTAAAATACTCATAAACACGTTTCACAATACTTCTTATATTGGAAGAGTTATATACATGGTTACCTATTTGGACATGTAATACGTTGTATACTTGCTTTATTGCTATGTAGATAGTTACTATAGACTATAACTTCGAAAGGCAACCTAAGAAATATCGCATAGCATAACCAGACATCGCAACCTGCTTGCGTCTGACGACGCTCCATTATTCCAGCAGACAATGAGTCGGCCTCCGCCAACAGTGTGTGTGTGTGTGTGTGCGTGTGCGTGTGCGTGTGTGCGTGCGTGCGTGCGTGCGTGTGTGTGTGTGTCAAAGCCGACACGTGGACAAGGCAGGTGCCACTATAATTTTACACATGGGCAAGGCCAGCGAAAACGAGACACTTTTGAAAAAGTGCTGTCGCCGGCCTTTTTCGTGGTTGTTATAGGGGCCTATGTAAAGGGCATACAAATTTCCGACTTCAATGGCTAGAAGACGTCGTAACGATTAAAATGATGTATAGTTTCATGTAGTTAACTGTAAAATTTGCAGAATTACGAACGCATGCACGCGGCACAAGTGTGCGTTTTCGCACGTCGCCGGCAACACTCTGACTACAACCACTGTTCAAATTATTAAACTACTTATTATAAAAGTGCCTCACGTGTGTTTCCTTGATCTCATACAAAGCGTAGATTATGTTATGGTATAAATAAATCACCTGCAGTACAACATTATATGCATGTGCTCTTGAGTAGCTTCTCGTCGAAATCATGCGATTTACGTTACGCTGTTTCCTCTGTTTGTTCTCCAACTTAAAATTCACACCACACGTAGTTGCAAACTGTTATTGAAATCTAATAACATATATATGTATATATATATATATATATATATATATATATATGACCTATACTGCAATTATTTGCAGCTGTTAATGCTACAGTCATAGGACAAACCTATTAAAATTTTTAGTTTTCAACTTTAAGGATTCGATTTACGCTACGGCGATACTGAAGACAATATTTAGGGTTATGCCAAAAGAAATGCTTCACTGTTATTCAACAGAGGTTATTACCAATACCACAGTATACCTTCGCTCCGGCGTTCCTTGAAACAGTGTACAGAGCTTGAATCAAGAATTAGCAAAATTTCCGTTACACTGAGTTACGTGACACCATTTTCGTTTACGCCGACAAATAATTGTATAAACGTGCAGCAAACTGCCATACAATTTTACCATGTCCGTGGTTGGGTGACTAGGTAAGTTTAGTCGTAGTGTTACTGTGAATAAATGGTTCTTAATTTCTCATAGGATTTTACCCACTGTAAACTAATAGGAGACTTGAAGCATAACTCACTCAGATTAACGCAGGAAATATAACGATAACAGATGTATTATGCATTTCTAGTGTGAGAGTACTTATTCTTCAATGGGCGATATTAGATTGAATGAAATGTGAACACGTGCCGCTCAACGGAACTGTAAAGAATACGTAACGTAAATTGTAACGTAAATCGAAATTCTTATACACATGTGCGACTTCGATAAATGTTAAAATGCTTTACATTATGTATTATTTTTAGATTGATAGAACCATGTAATATTGCACGACATGATTAACAACATTATTATTAATATTATGTCAATTGTTTTACAAAGTTTGATGACATAGGGCTATGGGCACATGCGTGTGCAGTTTTTGAAGCATTGTTTAGTTTGTGTTTGTAGGAACCATGGCAAAAACATCAGCTGAACACCAGAAAGCTTACAGAGATAGAAAAAACACAGCAGATCCACATTACGGAAGAAAGGAGACATATCGTGTCATAAAATATTACGTGCCAAGAGAAAACATATCAATGTCAAAACTGCAGGAAAAGAGAAGAAAAGGACGCGACTACGACAAAACCATATCGGCGAAAGCTCAAGATATTAGCAAGTGCTACTACACAGCCAGAAGTTCGAGAGGTGGCAGAAGAAAATGGCGGATCATGCGACAGCACAACAACAATCTTGCCCGATACAACGCTTTCTGTGAAATTGCCATTTCAAAGTTCAAGGAAGAGGAATCGCACTAGCACTATTGTGTCTATGCAAAACAAGACAATACACCAATATACAATCGGACGACTCGGATGTGTATTCGGTGTCGTAATTTCAAAGTCGGGTGTCGCAGTGGGGACGCGGTCGACGGGCAGTGTGCTCATGACTTCGCAGCGCTTCTGGCGGAGAGGCGTGATATAACTTGGCTAGCCGCCACACTATCTTGGATGATTTGACTAGACATTCCCTTTAAACTTTCACAGCGAATGAGACATTAATTACCTCACCTCTGGTGGAAAACTCGTTAAATTCTCATTTTTTTCAGAAAAATCCATTAAAACCTGATACCCCTCATTTTCGCCCCAATCTGGTGACGAATTTTGAAATATTGGTGCGTTCAGTAAAAAGACACTGTGGGAATACGCGAATAACTAGCGCATTATTTATTGCTACCTCGTGAACAGGCTAAAGGCCTTTTTACACGAACAACTAGTTGTCGGACTAGTTGGCCAACTCGGAGTTGCCCAACTAGTCCGACAACTTTTACGTGTGCATTTACACATGTGACATGTCTCGACACAGCGAACAACTGCGACCTTGATCTCGACTGCGACTGCTTACGATTTGGAGCTCTCGGGTAAAAGAAACAGAAAAGTAGTTGACAGCAAACGGAAATGGAGCGACGCAGGTTTTCGTTAAAACAAAAGTGTTTGCTGGTTCTAATGATGGATGTATACTCTTCTAGAAAGACAAGAAGAGAAAAAAAACGCTGCCAACGCAAAGGTAGACCATGGGTGAGGCCGTGGCTAGAACGATTAGAAAGTGGCGCCTTTACTTTAGTTGGAGAACTTCGGGCTGAAGATCCGACTAGTTTAAGAAATTACCTACGCATGTCCGGAGACATGTTTGAGGAACTATGTGCTTTGGTGTCGCCAACAATAAAGCGGTTAGACACCAACATGAGGGCGGCGATAGCCGTTGAAAAACGAGTAGCAGTGACTTTGCGTTTTCTCGCGACTGGTAAGTTAAACTTAAAACATCGGTCAAAACATCATTTGCGTACAATAATATAAATTTATTGTGTTCTTATTATATATAATTACAATATAAACTCGTAAACATTATAATTTCAGTACGACTTAATGTGATAACTATTCTACCAAAATCCCAATTCATGTGAATCGTGTCAGTTTCATAGTACTACCAGCTCTGTCATGTAAAGTCCACAGCATTTACTTTCTGTTTACTTTGTAGGATATTGTTTTAACTTTTGTATAGACACCAGGTAAATGGGACAAATGTGTGTAGTTTTACTTACATTAAAACTGTATTTAAACTGATGATATAGTTAAGAACTTTTCCTAGAATACGGATATTTTGCTTACTGGTATTGCTGGAATTATTTTTGCATCATGAAATAATTACTTGTCATTATTAAACAGGTGAAACCTACCAAAGTCTTGCATACCAGTATCGCATAAGCACGTCAAGCATCTGCGCAATTGTGCCCGAGACATGTGAAGCGATTTATTCGGCACTGAAGAACTAATTCGAAGTGGAAGAAAAAATGGCGGACGAAATGTTTACAAGTATATGAACCCGCCGTTGACCTATCGACGTCATCACCGTATTGCGCGCTTGTTGGATAAATAGGCACAACTCCGAACAACTAGTCGGTCAGATTGGGGCTAGCCCTAATTCGGACGACTCCGTCGACGCCGGGACAAATCGTGCCTAAACCAATGCGTACACGAGCAACTAGTTGCCGGACTAGTTGGCAACACCAAGTTGGCCAACTAGTCCGCCAACTAGTCCGCCAACTAGTTGTTCGTGTAAAAGGGCCTTAATGCAATAGTACATTCAGTATTCACTGGATCAACATGTCTCATGTAAAAATGCTTGATAAACACACATCATACCAATGAACACGCTATTTTCAAGAGCACTCTTTCACTCGGTAATGGCGGACGAATCCTTAATGTGGTTTTACCCCATATCCACC
Organism: Paraescarpia echinospica; assembly: GCA_020002185.1. Lineage (NCBI taxonomy): Eukaryota > Metazoa > Annelida > Polychaeta > Sabellida > Siboglinidae > Paraescarpia > Paraescarpia echinospica. The sequence continues at coordinate 690,323 of CM034544.1, read as the reverse complement.
ATTATCTATAGCCTGGATCTCATTCATACAGTTGAATGAAGTGTAAAGTCATTTAGTTGCTTAGCAATAATGTATACCTTATTAGGCCTGATAGTAAAAGAACAAACTTTATTTCGAAACTTACCACCTAGAAACGATGACGAAAGAATTCACCATAATTACTGTAATTTAAGTTAATAAAATGTTTCATTGGGTTCGCGTTTCTTAGATAGGGGGTCCACAAAAGCGGGTTAATATGAAGTCGTTGAACCACACTGGCTACAGGCTAGATACGCCCTGCAATTGACACACCAGAATAACTACACTGGTTGTCTCGAGATGGACGTTAATGTTGTGGGCGGTTGACAGTGTCCGGGAAGACGACAACATAGCTATATGTAAGTGGTGTACTCACGGTATGTTGTCGTCTTCGTAGTCCACGTGTTAATGTTGTGGACGGTTGACAGTGTCCGGGAAGACGACAACATAGCTATATGTAAGTGGTGTCCTCACGGTATGTAGTCGTCTTCGTAGTCCACGTGTTAGTGTTGTGGGCGGTTGATAGTGTCCGGGAAGACGACACCATAGCTATATGTAAGTGGTGTACTCACGGTATGTTGTCGTCTTCGTAGTCCACGTGTTAATGTTGTGGGCTGTTGACAGTGTCCGGGAAGACGACAACATAGCTATATGTAAGTGGTGTACTCACGGTATGTTGTCGTCTTCGTAGTCCACGTGTTAATGTTGTGGACGGTTGACAGTGTCCGGGAAGACGACAACATAGCTATATGTAAGTGGTGTACTCACGGTATGTTGTCGTCTTCGTAGTCCACGTGTTAATGTTGTGGGCGGTTGACAGTGTCCGGGAAGACGACAACATAGCTATATGTAAGTGGTGTACTCACGGTATGTTGTCGTCTTCGTAGTCCACGTGTTAATGTTGTGGGCGGTTGACAGTGTCCGGGAAGACGACAACATAGCTATATGTAAGTGGTGTACTCACGGTATGTTGTCGTCTTCGTAGCCCACGTGTTAGTGTTGTGGGCGGTTGACAGTGTCCGGGAAGACGACAACATAGCTATATGTAAGTGGTGTACTCACGGTATGTTGTCGTCTTCGTAGTCCACGTGTTAATGTTGTGGACGGTTGACAGTGTCCGGGAAGACGACAACATAGCTATATGTAAGTGGTGTACTCGCGGTATGTTGTCGTCTTCGTAGCCCACGTGTTAATGTTGTGGACGGTTGACAGTGTCCGGGAAGACGACAACATAGCTATATGTAAGTGGTGTACTCACGGTATGTTGTCGTCTTCGTAGCCCACGTGCAGATTACACACCTATGACTGTATTGCGAAGACATATAAGACAGCGATTCAGCGTAGTATCGTAGGTCATTCAATCACAGTAACAGCACAGCCTACATTGTCTACGGCCCTTATATACCCAACAAAGGGGGCATTCCGGGGCGTTGCCACGAGCAGCTAATCTACAACTATTACATCACAACATGTGGGCCGTGGCCCCCCACATTAAACAACGAACACAATATATGTTCGTAGTAAGTGGCCGGCTGTTGTATGTTGAACTGTAGCGACACCTGGTGTCAGATCAATGTCGTTTGAACGTCGCTAGGGCCCCTTCTGAACCCAGGCTATCTTATTTTTCTTGCCTGACTGATCGAGTCGTGACGTACCTCTGTTGAAAACATTACAGTTTCCTGCTCATATAACTGTTGTGGTTATTGTCGAGATGAAGCTCTGCACTACAGCCATTAACATGTCGAGTGGCACGTAGACCTACACCAGCGTTTTTTCTTATTTGAGTACGTTCCTAAAGGTGTCGCGTCGTTTGCACAATACAGCGATTTGTGGAGTCCTACCCACCCATTTAAACATATCCATGTAGGCATATTCTGTTTACTGAGATTGATGTGTGTTGTAACAGACACAAGTCAGTCGTTTCAAGTTTGCTTGTAACAACATTACTACCAATTCTAGTGATCCGACCACCGAGGTGGATATTAAGCTCTTGTGTCGCTACGTTCGCTGTAGTTGGATATTCTACCAACGTTCACGTACGCGGATCCACGGGGATGTTACAGTCGAGCAAGCCGATACATCGGAGAAGCTGAAGAAGAGCAGAAGACCCAGCTAGCTCATCTATTTAGTTACCACGTGGCAGCCACGTTGTGCTGATGTTGTGACAACGTTGCATTTTACGTAGAAACTACGTGGTTTTGTTGGGGCGCAGTTACGTGGTCACAACGTGGTTTTCATGTGCAATTTCATGTTACCACAACCTTTAGAACACGATGACGGTGTCACAACGTGGCATTTTCTACGTAGAAGCGACATGATTTTGTATGGTCGCAATTACGTGGTCACCGCGTGGACATTTCACACGGAGACATCATCTTATTGCCACGTAGTATAGCTTCTTTTTAATAAATGGTAAATTTGCCAAATCCTGTTCTTTGATCTATATGTGCATTCATGTGGGTAATTTTCCAACAGTTAAATATATCTCAAATGTGTAGTATTTCCACTGTGCATTCCATAGTTCAAGGTTCAAACCCCAGACCAGGCAACATACATTTGGTATAAAACCATATATTTCTAGTTTCCAGATGACTACTCAACTATACACAAACATTTAAAACAGTATTTAGACTAATTATATGTGAATAAAAAAACATTAACCAAAAATATTGATGCAGTCTGAACCATTTTTTTCACAATTATATATTTAGACCATAATAATGCTATATTTAAATCATATGTAAATAAGCTGTAAGGTCGCGAGTGCCTATTTTATATATATATATATATATATATACGCAAGTAACCATTTAGCCAAATGACATTTTTTTTGTGACTGCGTCTTCCATTGACGTAAGTACTGGACATTCTAACTTCGAGCCATATATGAAATGATGATCGATTAACATCTGTCTAACATCCGGTATGAACCCTAAACATGGTAAAAATCCTTAACCATTGGGCTAGCTATGATTTAACCATATCATCTTTATATATGCGAGTTACAATGGAAACGCCCACTGCAATACAATGGACTAGGTACGTGTGTACATTTTGTAGAATGATGACTTCTAATTATACCCAATACAAATATATTTTTATTATAAAAACAATAGTTTATTAATTTAATTCCATTGGTTATTTTATCAGAATCGAATATTTTTACATCTAGTTACAATAATGATTGAATTATGTTTTCACTTGTTTTACTTGTCACAGCTCAACAATGTCAATGTAAAACTGAATATTTGTTATTTCACGAGACACCACAACCTTATTGAGTATATTGATGACACATGGAGAAGGCCTGAAAGCTGGGAAAAACCAGTGTTTATTATTTATGAAAAAAATTGAAAAATGGAACATTCTACTTTATTTAACACTAGCCGAGCTACCTGGCATTGCTCAGGAAAAAGGCTGTCGCCCGCACTAAAACTGTTTTGAAAATTGCGATCCTTAATCGAGATCCCCACTGCCCTGGATGAACTTTCAGCCTATCCGCAATGATAAATTGTAACTTGCCTAGTTTTAGGACAACCTTAGCCATTATAAAAACAACATACTGAAAAGATACATTGTTTCAGATTCGTTTGAAGTGTGTTTTTGCCTGAAATACACGTGCTCACGGGCTGGTAACTTAAAACATTAAATTCCGCCGCTGCAATTCCAAGTTAAGCCTTTAGACATTTTGACACTCCCAAATCCTCACCCCCCTGGACAAATTTTGAAACAGTCTAAATCTACAAACCATCCCAATTTACCCAATAGATCACGTACAACATTTCAACCCGATACATACAAAACTAACGGAGATATGGGTCCACAAACAAACATACAAATAAACAGAGTCTAACCGAACCGATTTATAATTTTCATTCAACAGAGACTGCCCTCTTAAAGGTTCATAATGACATTAACTTGAACATTAATAATGGTAAAGTGACTGCACTTACCTTACTAGATCTCTCTGACGCGTTTGACACGATTGATCACAGCATTCTCATTGAACGCCTATTAAAGTGGTACGGCATATCTGGCACAGCTCTAAGCTGGTTTTCTTCGTATCTAACTGATAGATACCAAACTATAAAGATTGGGAACAGCTTTTCAGCTGCACTGCCGGCTTTATTTGGTGTTCCCCAGGGTTCTGTTCTTGGGCCTTTGCTTTTTACTCTTTACACCACGCCACTAAGCTCTGTTATACAAAGACATAACTTAGATCATCATCTTTATGCTGATGATACTCAGATCTACATTTCGTTGGCTACCCCGGATACAAATCGCTCCCTTAACCAACTTAGTGATTGCCTTCAAGATATCTTCCCCTGGATGACTGACAGCAAGTTGAAATTAAATGCAAATAAAACTGAATTGATCATTATTGGTACTCCAATGCAGCGTTGTAAACTGGATGGTTTTTTCCCTACGCGTATTTTGAATCAATATATCACGCCAGCAACCTCGGTGCGGAATCTAGGAGTGATCTTTGATAGTAATTTCAATTTCCGACAACATATATCTCAAACATGTCGCTGTTGTTTTTATCATATTCGTGATCTTCGCCGTATTCGCCGGTATATGTCATTTTCTGTTGCTAAGACTATTGCAACAGCGCTTGTTAGCAGCAGACTTGACTATTGCAATTCCCTCCTTTATAATATCGCTAGCAAGGATATCACAAAACTTCAGCGTGTCCAAAATTGTCTAGCAAGAGTAGTTACAAGATCTCCTCGTTTTTCTCGCTCTGTGCCACTTTTGAAGTCTTTGCATTGGCTTCCTGTACGATATCGTATACTATTTAAGATCTGTTCCATTACATACCAGGCACTGTCCAATAAGCAACCATCTTATTTGCATTTATTGCTTACTCCTGTAAGAAAATATATCCAGCTTCGATCATCTAGTTCTGACCTACTTTTTGTTCCCAGAGTCAACACTAACATTGGAACTAGGGCTTTTTCTGTTGCTGCACCAACTCTTTGGAATATGCTTCCTCTTAGTGTTAGATCAGTTGAAAATATTACAAAATTCCGTCGTCATTTAAAAACGTATCTTTACAACCTTGCTTATCCACCGTAGCTCCCTAGCGCCTTGACACATCTGTTGACAACTGGAAAACTACTTATGGATTTTGAGATTGACCAACCCTTTTGTTTTGATGCGCCTCTGAGCTTGGTTTCCAAGGATTTAGGCGCAATAGAAGTTATCTTATTATTATTATTATGATTATTATAATTATAGAGGATCAAAACGCAATTTTCAAGAGCACTCTTCCACTCGGTAATGGCGGACGAATCCATAATGTTGTTTTACGCCTTATCCACCACTGTCTATAGCATGGATCTCATTAATACAGTTGGGTGAACTGTAGCAACGTAAACTGAACAAACTTGTCCAAGGTTCGACACAACACCACAAAGTTTGAACTCTGGTTCTCTCGGTCGAGAGTTCAAAGCTCTAGCCATTACACCACTGCGCTTACTGGGGGGACAGAATCGATAATACACCCCTGCTCCCCTGTTCCCGCGCCTGTGGCCTTCTTCGGTGTTGCTGCGACTACCAGCGAGAAACGAAAGGATATGTGGAGCGCAGTAGCGCAGCGTTAAGAGCTCCGGACTCTTGACTAAGAGAACGCGGGTTCGAATCCTATGCGGCGGTGTCGAACCTTGGGTAAGTTCGTTTACTGTGCATTGCTTCAGTTCAGTCAGTTGTATGAATGAGTACCTGGCCATAGACAGTGGTGGATATTTGTGAACGAATAGTCGTCGCACATTAATTGCAGCGTGGTTGAATGCTTCCTAGCGAAGTCGAGATGGCTACAGGCCAGATACGCTCATGCAATTGAGACCACAGAAGAACTAAGTTGGTTGTCTCGAGTCGGACGTTAAACGTAGTGAATGGCCGGCGAATTTACCGTAATAGGGCCTGTAAGTGTGTCACGATACTTGGCGAGATTCCTCGCGAGTGGAGCCGACTGGCGACATGCACAATTATTGCCCACTGGTTTTAGCATTGCAGAAGCCAGGAAACAGTTGTTGACGTTTAGTTTATCGGTTTATTGTAGCTAATATTGTAGGGTTACTAAAATACATGAGGGTGAGAGAGTGTCGTAGGGTTACTAAAATACATGAGGGAGGGAGAGTGTCGCAGGGTGTTCCGGTTTATTGTAACGTTGTGTATCACACTGTGGTCCGGTTGTAAGTGCGCAGCCACACCCCGATATATACCTCGTGAAGCCAATAAACTGCACTGCAAGAATTGGCATAGAGCGGACCACATGCCAGTGGCGTAACGAGGCCAAGTGCCGCTGGGAGCAAGAGTAAAAATACCGCCGCCCCCCCCCCAAAGAACAAATACAGTGCAGTAATGGAATAGGTATCGCTAGTGATATACTTATCATTGCTCCTACACCACAGTAGCAAAATATATGAACGTATCGATAGGCGCGATTTAATGATTCAGCGCAGCTACACCACACACACTTCAACACAATATTCACAACATCTCCAATGAAACCCATAAAAACCTCCCAACAAAACCCTCAACAGTGGTCAGCTAACAAACTACTGAATATACAGTGGTCAAAGTTAACAACTGTCAACACAACATATGTTCACTGCGAGCTCGTCCCGCCACTGCGCAGAAGCTCCGTCAAATTCTCCTACAGCCTAACCTTTCTTGCTTTGAGTGACGCGAACTCGGCGATTACGCCGTCGAAATCCACGACATCGGTCAACTCTCGCTCGATCGACAGTAGTGCAAGACTGCTTGAGCGAAGGTATGTCTTAATGAGTTTATGCTTTGAGTAGCTTCTCTCACACGAGGTCACGCTCATGCACACACTGAGCAACGTCCTGAGACACACGAGCAGGTTCGGGAACAATGTTTCGTATCACCATTTCACTACCCATTTAAGGAGTTCGAGTGCATTCCAGTTTTTAGTCGTCTCTCCTGTTTGCTGTTGTTCGTAACTATGGAGGTGACGTCGCACACGGCGTATCTCCCCGTTCACCCCTTCAGCGGCGATGTCGACGTAGGTATGAGTGAGTCGATCGATGACAGAGTCGATATCTTCATCATTGGTTGAGTCCATCAGGCGCTCCATATTGGTAAGAAACCCGAATTTGTCTTTCATATCCATCATGTGATTTGTCTTGTTTCTTATTTCCCCGTGGAGTCGATCGATGATCTGCAGCTGGTCTCACCTCACCTCCTCTTGTAGTGACAAGCCGGCATCCTCAGCGTTTTCTCCCGCCATTCGTCTTCTGCGCCGCACCCTTCTTTTTGGTGCTACCCCCATTTCCTCGCAGAACAACGTGACCTTCGCCTTTGCCTTTTCAACGACGTGTTCGCGTTCCTCTTCGCAGAATAGAACAAGAGCCCCGGGTTTGGTCGCGGAACTGTCCAGCCCGAGCCCAGGCTTTTGGAGGAATATCTAAACATCATTGATCTCTCTCACGACTTGACGCCAGAAAGCCAGGTAGGCAATGAATGTGTAAGTCATCACACATGAAACAATGTTACAAACACTGCGCGTTCGGACGCTAGTGCGCAGCAGTAACAGTGCGTAGACAGTTCGGCCGCCAATAGGCCTATAATAGACGTATTGTAGACCAGTTCGGGCGCCTGTGCGTTATGTACACCAGTATTGGCTAGTGTCAATTGAGTTACATTTAATGTATTCTAGCATGATTACTTCAATATCTATGTAATATAACAGCGATGTCTTCAGAATTCCTGGGGACCACAACGTATAAATATGTATGAATTTTGTCTAAGAAAAACAATCTCATCGCCCCCCCCCCCTCGTTACGCCAGTTACACGATACCAGCTGTGCACGGTCTGTGTTAAGCAGTCACCCACTATCCATGTTTCGTGGCCTCCTGTGCTACATCGTAGGGTACACTACAGACAAGTAAGTCCGTCTTACACATAGTATTGTGCCCTGTGACACTGGTGTCCGAGTGTCAGAGTATGTCTCACGCCCAATGAATTAATATTGACGTGAAAGGTTTGGTTGAGTTGCGCTACGTGTATTCAAGTTGACAACGGTGGCCGCGTTTCGTGTATTACGACCGCGCGCGTTTGCTCACTAATGCTAATTAAAGCAGCGGTCGTCTTTAGTGTAAACCAGGTTTTTCCTGAGAGGTAAAAACATGTCCCTTACCAGATCGTCTATGACGCCCCTGACAAATTATACGCTTAACGGTTTTGCATAGGTTGACCGATTCCTGTAACTTATAGATTCTTTAAAATTGTTTTTCGTTTTGTGTGATACGAACGTTGTCACCAATCGCTTAACGGCTACCAATCAATCCAAGCCAGTTCGCTTTATACGCAAGACTCGCAACAATACGATACATTGCCACACCTTGTTATATTTGCTTGAGATACAATAGTAACACGACATCTTGTGACTCGGGCAACCAGGTCCTAAAAGGCTGGTTACAACTAGCAAACAATTACGCTGCCCTCGCTTATTATATATTTACAGTATTAACTTGTCTTAATGTAGTTTCTTTCATAAATTATTATTGCATTAACGTGCTAATCGGGTTTGCACCAGTTGTGTCACTAATTGTGGTATGAATTTATAATCAAAACCGAAGTAGGCTATCACCAACATTAACGCCATAATTAAGGCGACTCCCAACACGTCAAGCTCGACTTGTTCGTCATATGTCTGGATAATTATCCACACATTAGTGACGGAACCGCGTCTTCCAACAATTCAGACGCGGTCCGTCACACTTGGATAATTAGAGAGTGTCTGCAAGCATACCGATCTCGATTCCCCTCCCTATCCCTAACGCGCTACGTAATCGGTGTCATTGTTGGAGACACGTAACCGTCAGAAGTGTCTGCATCACGGCGTTGCACTCGCCAACGTATCGTACATGTATGCCTTTTTCAGCTGGATATGTGATCTTAATCACAAGCTCAAATGGACAGACCATAATGCATCTAAATCATTTTGGAATTATGTACAAAAGCACATCACAGCGAAGATAGGATGTGCGGTTTTTAGCGCCTTCTATGAGATTTGGATTTGCCTGTTTATAATCGTAAGTACTTCACCCAAGACAACTTTTCTAACAGTTTATTTGCACAAATATAATGGAAAATGTGTTAGAGATTTAGCATATAGATATCTTACGGAAGATTTTTATAATGTTTTGTGAAAACAACAAAAACGATTGCACGCACGATTTGTGCCCCTACCGTTATATATTTCATGCTGAGACAGGTCTTAAAAAATCATTTTTCCGATGCATTAAACACAACTAGATTTAACAAGATTTAACAAGATTGCCATCCAGAGAATTAACTCTAGATGGCAGGTGGACAAGGAAGCCCTTTGGCTTATCGAGAGTCCAACCCTTTTATCTACATATATCCAGCCCTTCTGAGGTATGTGTCGATTTTATTTTTAAACATATTCACACTACTAGCACACACACAATCATCAGATAATCTGTTCCATTCATTCACAGTCCTTTGTGAAAATGAGAACTTTCTCACGTCTAATCTACACTGCTCCTTTACTAATGTAACTTCATGTCCTCTAGTCTTTCTATCTTTCTTAACTGAAAAAAAACATATTTCTATCAATATTTTCATAACCATTCAATATTTTAAACACTTCTATCTGATCTCCTCTCAATCTCCTGGTCTCTAGTGTTGTTAAACCACATTCTTTTAGGCGTTTTTCATAACTAAGATCCCTCAGTTTTGGTATTATTTTAGTCGCTCTCCTCTGTACTCTTTCTAGCATATCTATGTCCTTCTTGCGGTATGGCCTCCACGCTTGTATACAATATTCTAAATGAGGCCTAACTATTGTTTTGTACAGCGGTATTATTAGTTCTTTTTCTTTTTATATGCTATATTTCGCCTAATCAATCCAAGGATTTGATTTCCCTTTGAAGCTGCAATTCCACACTGCTCTGAAACCTTCAAGTCAGCACTAATTGTCAGCCCTAAGTCTTTTTCTTTTACAGTAGTACTTAGTACAGTTCCCCCCATTGTATATTCTACATATTCGTTCCCATGTCCTGTGTGAAGGCATTTACATTTCCCAAAATTGAACAACATTTGCCACTTTTCAGACCATTTGATCAACCTGTCAAGATCATCTTGTAAATGCTGTCTATCCCCATCACTTTTAATCCTTCTAAACACTTTTGTATCATCTGCAAATTTCAACACCTTGCTAGCTATATCATCGTCCAAATCGTTTATATATATTAAGAATAATATAGGTCCCAGTACTGATCCCTGTGGAACCCCACTCAAAACTGATTTCCAGTTTGAAGCCTCCCCATCAACAACTACCTGTTGTCTTCTGTCAATCAGCCATTTTTCTATCCAGTTAATTATACCATTTCCTATGCCATGGGCCTTTAGTTTAAGCAGTAATCTCTGATGTGGCACTTTGTCGAAAGCTTTTTGAAAATCTAAGTAGATGATATCTACTGGTGATCCATCATCTACCCACTTAGTGATATCTTCCAAAAAACATAACATTTGTTAAGCATGACCTCGCTTTTAAAAAACATGTTGAGATGGGTTTATCAAGTTTTGTTTAACAAGAAAATCCACCATGTGATCTTTAATTAGTCTTTCTAATAATTTACAAATCACCGATGTTAAACTAACTGGTCTATAATTATTTGACTTGTTTCTCGAACCTTTTTTAAATAACGGTATAATGTTTGCTTCTTTCCATTCTAAAGGAACCATTCCCTCTTCTAATGACAAGTTGAAAACTGTTGCAAGCGGTATGCTAATTTGTTCTACAATTTCCACTAGTAGTTTGGGTGGAATACCATCCACTCCAGGTGATTTATTTTCCTTCATAGCCCTAATTTTCTTAGCTACCAATTCTGGGGTTACAATTAACTGTCTTAAATAGTCTGATTCTGCCCCCTTGAACTTAGCCTCTGGTACTGGCAGTGAACTAGTGTCTTCTCTGGTAAACACTGAACTAAAATACTCATTCAGGTCTTCTGTCATTAAGAATCCTTCTGATATTATATTTCCAGCACTATCTTCTAGAGGACCGACCTTATCCTGAACTTTCTAATTGCTTCGAACATACGCATAAAAACTCTT
>CM034544.1:549487-678189 GCA_020002185.1 Paraescarpia echinospica | reverse complement strand
ACGCCTTTCCGGTCGCCTCGAAGAGATTCATGTAGCTGCGCACGTACCGGTTGTGCGGGAAGTCCGGCTGCAGCGGCTTGCTCGGCACCTGACGTCCGTCGACGACGAGCAACAGGAAGTTTATGTCGTTGTGACGCGCGTCAAACGGATTTCTAGTGTAGTCGCCGTTGTAGGCGACGTTGTCGATCATCATCAGGAAGAGGCGTTTCGGAATCGCGCCCATGTACAGGTTCTCGTGCGTGTGCGATAGCGCGCCCGCCGTTATCGAGAACGATTTGCAGTCGACGCGACGCATCGGAAACTTAGCCGTTCCCAACGCCCACGCTTTGATATGTCCCATCTGGACGGCCGGGTTCAACTTCACTTTTCGCACGTGCAGTCGAATCGCCTGCAGACCGACGCGCCACCCCGGTACGGCTGCCGCGCCCATCAGCGAGAAGGCGTCCTTCGAGCGCACTATGCGCACTTTCGTGTCGACGCCGTTCGGTAGGTGTTTGTTTAGCATAAACGCGTCGACGTGCAGCCGTCCCATCATCTCCACCTCGTGGCTATCGGCCGTCGCGACGCGTCGCGACTCGAACCCGACGTTGGCGTTGCCGAGCGTGTCCATCCGTCCGGCGGTGTCTTTGTACCACAACGACGCCGTGAGATGCGAACGTTTCGCGTCGCTACCGTAACTTAGCAACGTCTCGAGGTAGGCCCGGTACGGGTACGTATTGGTCGACGGCGTCACGAGGGTGTTGTTCAGCGACACGTCGATTTGACTGATCATCGAATGCAGGAAATTGTTGACCGGCGCCACCGCGGCCGCGGCCGCCAGATCGGTACCGTCCCCCCGCGTCACTTTGAAGCGTACGTACAGTTGAACGCTCGCCAGGTCCGTATAGTCTTCGCCCGAACCCGGCACGAGGAACTCGATAGGGCCGCCGGCGTCGAGAGTCGTCAGCGGCTGGTAGACGGTCCAATGACTACTCTCGATGCTCGTCTGCGTCACCGGTCCGCTGAACAGGTCCAGTTCGCCCTTCACGCCCTCGCACGTCGAGCCGTTCACGAACGCCATCGTCGTCGTTGTCGTCCGTTCGACGTCTTCCGCCTACTGACGACCGTCACCGCTAGGCGTGCTCTCTTTATGCCGCCGCCGCCGTCGCGACGGTTTTGTGTTTTTCCTCGAGTTGACTTAATAGCGTATGCAGGATCGAATCTCCTCCGCGCGGCGGCGTCGGCACCATCACCACCACTACGACGCGCACTCGAAAGTACGGCGAGAACTGACCGTCGTTCTCGAGTCCGCTGCGCTCCATCGTCGTTACTCGTCGAATATGTCCTTTCGACGCGCTCTTTTCCGCCTACTGACGGTCGTCGCCGCTAAGCGCGCTCTCTTTACGCCGACGCGGGGACGGCGCTGCGTCTTTTTTTGCTTCTTCTTTGGCGCCGCTGCCTGCGGATTCAATAGGCCGTCGAGAAGATCGGCGCCGGCCTCCTTCGCGCGCCTTTTTAGCGACTGTTTCAGATTGCCGCCGCCGACGACGTCGCGCGCCACGTGCATGCCGGTGTTGAGCGCCCGTTTTCCCAACGCCATCGCGCCCTTCTTGATAAGCGGCATGGCGCTTCGAAACAGACTCCCGAAGAGATTACCCAGACCGTGACCTCGTTGACCCCGAGCGCCGACGAAGACCGGCAGCTGTCCGCCGACCTGACGAACGTAGTAGTCCACGTACGGGTTCTTCGACGACATGTTGTTAAAACAATTTCGATTTACAACGTCTGAAGTGAAGCGTCGTCACCACCTTCCCCTGCTCGAATGGTATCGGTTGGCCGTGATCGTCTCTTATATCGACTTCGACCTCGTCGAATTGATTCCGCATCAGCTTTACGTATTGCACGCGAACGAACGATTCCGAAATGACGTCACCGTTCTCACCGCGGACGGCGATGTTTCAAAGCAGCGGCGCGAACACGTCACCGACGACGCGCGGTTCCACGAGATCCGTGTACACGTACAGACTCTCGATGCCCGCCGACATGTTCACCGTATCGCGACCTTCGTACTCGAACGTGTACGCGGCGGGCGACGTGCTGATGACGGGTCTCGTCGCCGGCGCGGGACCGAACGCGGGCGAACTCGTGATCGTATTGCTATGGAAACCTAGCACGTGTCTCAGACGGCTCGTATGAGGTATGATAAATTCGACACCCGCCGACAGACGTAGCGTAAAGCGGTTAGAGACGGCGCAGTATTCTAGCACGGCCTTGGCCTTCCTGGTGTGTAATTTCTCTAGCGCCTCGTTGATCCTGTTGCACAACGTATAAACGTTGTTGTAGAAACCGTGAGGAATCGTCGTCTGACGATATATCAGCAAGGTCGTGCCTTCTTCGTCTATCTGCGTGTAAACGTTCCGTTCGCCCGCCGCGCAAGTCAGAAAGAAGTAGGCGTCCTTCTTTCTCACGTTGTACCACGTGTGCGGATACTGTACCGACACGGCGCCGCATTCCCACTCCCCCGACAGGTCGAAACGTCGCGGCAACGTCGTGACGTAGTGCGTCAACGTATTTTCGGGGTGACGTTTCATAGACGCGTTGCTCGGCAGCGTCAGGTAAAAATCAGACGAGACCGCCATCGCGTTGTCGTCGACCGACACCCATAGACGGACTCGGGAGCAGGTAACCGAGACAGCTGCTCAACAGCGCCGTCCACAGGTTGGAGTCGCCTTGACCTTTCGTCAGATTGTATATACTAACGCCGATGACGAAGTACAGGACGACGACCTGACAGAGGAACACGATTTCGGCCTTAGGGCATTCGTTGCCGCAGATTCGCCATGGAACGGGTTCGGCGGCGGTTGTTGTTGTAGCGTCGATGGAGTCCGCGTTGTGCTCGTCGTCGACGACGGACGATTCGTCGGCGTTCGTTCGACGCTCGCCACTCGAGGTAGTTTCGTCGTCTTCGCGCATCGTCGCGCCACTGCGCCCTGTCGATGCTACAGGGACCTTTATACGGTAAGAACGAAGAGCCGTTGCATAGTCCCGCCTCGTGCAGTCGCCAGCAGCCGGTGTGACGCATCCAACGATTCATAGGTCCACGAGCGACTCGGCGTCGATCCAGCTGTTGAATGAGGCCGGATATCCGCTCCATTTTACGAGCGCCTCCGAACCGCCGCCACGACGCCGACGACGCCGAATAACCGCCTCCACGCGATATAGTTTGTCTTTCGGAACGACTACGCGTTGTAGTTCCTGTTCGTAGAAGGTGCCCTCTATCGGCGTCTCGGCGGCGTCCTTGAGGCGATAAACGGGCGGTTCGGAAGGGTGCACCTCTACGACGGTGAACAGCTCCTCGCTCCAGTTAGCCATGTATCCTTTTTTGAAATGACCCCGCGTCTTGCTGATACGTACGCGATCTCCCACGCGTAGTTTCGGTTTTCGTCGTCGTTCGACGCCGTCGCCACCCCCGTACAGTCGTTGCCATACGGCCTCCTGATTCGTCGCGTCGACACTCGCCGGCGTCCTACCGATGCTTCGGTGGTAGGCGTTGTTGTACGATTGCACGAAATCCGGTAACGCCTCTACGTAGCGCAGCGTTTCGTGTTTCGTAAAATAGCGCCACATACGCGCCTTCAAAGTTCGATTAAACCGTTCCACGACGCTCGCTTTGGTCTCCTCGTTATGCGTCACGAAATGATGAACGCCGCGACTCTTTAGCAACGTTTGCAGGGGTCGGTTCAAAACTCGCTCCCCTTATCGGTCTGCAGCGTGTGCGGCGTCTCGTCGTCGTCGTTCAGCAGGCGCTCGAAGGCCGCGACGAGCGACGCTCCGGACTTATTCTTCAACGGAACGCACCACGCCCGCTTCGAAAACACATCGATCACCGTCAATAGGAATGTTATACCGTCGTTGTGCGTTTTCAGTCTAGTCAAGTCGACCAGATCGGCTTGCCACTGCTGGTTTCGACCGCCCACGATGACGCGACGTCGTTTGAAATGACGTCTAACCGGTTTGTGTAGGGTATAGGCGTCCTGCGACGCTAGCCACCTCTCGACGGCCGGACGTCGGAGCTTCGACGCCCGGTGCAACGCGTCGACGCCTCCGTAACTCCCCACCCGTTTCGGATCGAAGTACGCATTATTCAGCTCGTCGTCGTCGACGTCGACGTTTCGTTGCTGTCGAGGCTTTCGTTTTGGACGACGACTCCACCCGGACACCATGACGACGACGACGACGACGACGACGATGATACGATTATACAGAACGCGATAAGCGCGATGATGAAACCGACGACGCCGACGATGATGATCGCTCGTCGTGACGTCGTCATGACGACAACGTATCCCACTCCGTGACGTCCCACGAAACGGATCTGCGTTTAGGTTCGTCTCGCATACGACGTCTCCGCTCAGTCGGCGCTGCTGATGAACTAGACGTCGACGGTCTCGACATCCTCTCTTCTAGTAGCCGCTTCCGTCGTTGCTTCACGTACGAACGATAGCGCGGGTTGCCTACGAATTCCATAGGGATATTCATATCCTTCATGTGCAATCCGAACTCCCGCCATCCTACGGGCGCCGTCGTCTTCGATCTCGTTCGCATGAGATCGTTTACTAGATCGACCATATTACTCCCCGCGATCGCTTTACCGTCGTACACGAATTCACCGCGATCGTTCCATCGAGACAACGGATCGGCTTTCATTTTTTCGATCAGCAGTCTCGTCTTCTCTTTCAACGTTTTCGGCATGCTGGCTACGATTTCGCGCTCTATCGTCTCCGACGATGGTGGCGCCGCTGCTGGCGCCACCGGTACCGCGGGTGTCTCGCCGCTGTTCACCACCGACACGCGTACCGGTTGCGCCGCTCGAGCCGTCTCTATCGTATTGTACCGACTCAGCAGTTGATTGTACGACGCTACCTTTTCTCGTTCCGATAAATCCGAACGTTCTAGAATGTCCTTCATGTCGCTGTCAAGACTACCCAGCACACGTGATCGAGGCGTGCTCGACGACTGATCGACGCGTGGCAGGAGGCTTTCCACCAATCGTGGATCGACCAACGCCATCTTCTTCGCGTGCTGCATCAATTACCGCCGGCGCCACCGCCGAACACCTGTCTGAGCAGCGGCAAGATAACGGTACTCGCTAACGGCGCTAGCAGGGCCGTCAAAAAACCACCCGCACCCTTTTGCAAGATGACACGCTTCTGCTTACGCGTCACGTGTTTGTCGACGAGTTTACGCAGGTGATCCCGGTATTTCGACAATACGCGTTTCTGTTTCGGCGACAACTTCACGTTCCCTTTCAGAATGTTGTACGCGCAATCGCACAGACTACAAATGAGACCGGTGTCCGCGTGGGCGAGTAGCGCTTTTCGCAGAGCGATGTTCCGCCTATGTCTCTCCAACAGCTGCAGGGCGACGATGTGTCTCTTTATTTGATTCGTCGGTCCCGCCACCTTCGGTCGTCTCTTCGCTCCCGTCACGCGCCCCGTCATAGCGACTAATAAACGTACGCCCCGTCGTCCCTCTCTTCTTATAGTCCGCCGCCGCCGCCGCCACCACCACCGCCGCCACCCTTCCGTACGTACACGTACTGAAGGTCATCGTCCGGAAATATGCACGTACGCAAACGCATGTCCTCTTCCGTTTCCTGTTTCAGATCCACTAATAGATACCCGTACGCCGACGACGTCGCGTCTTTGAAAGCCTCTATCATGTAGTTGACCTTTCCCGGGTACATCTGTTTCGCTAGGTGACCTACTTGACCCGCGTCTCGAGGACTCTTGAATAGAACTATGTATTGAGCATTCAGGCTGATTGTACGGTTTTCTTTCCCTTTCGGAAACATGTTCTGACGTAATTGTACGACCGACGTATTACAATGATGACTTTTTTTAGTAAATAGTACCGTCACCCGGCTATCGGTCTCCTCCATGAGGTCGTCGAGTACTAGAAGCGTTCTCGCTTTACCGTCTAAACGTTTCGGATCCGGCAGGCCGTCTACGAACTCTATTTTCGAAGACATAGACGCGTAGCCGCTCTGCCACTGTCCGTAACACCACAGGATTTTCTCCGGCGGCGGATCGATCATAGTGTCGTAACGTATCAAACGCTCGACGAACGTCGTCTTACCGCATCCCGTAGGACCGGCTACTATACACGTAAAAGGATGCTTCAACGACGGTCCGTTCATTTTTCACGACTGAACGACGAACACTTTTTTACTCCTTTTTATACTCATCGCGCAACTCCATCAACATTTTACCGAGCGTGTTCTTCCCCCGATCGCCCGCGATTCCGCTACCCCAGAAACCCTCCTTACTCGCTACCCATTCCACCAATTCGACGTCCCCGGTCGCCAACAGTGCAGCCTTCAAATCGCTCGATCCGTCAAACTTCCTCTTCAACAACATCTTCATACATTCCACCCTAACGTCGGTCCATTTGTTTCTCATTCTCTTTAGTCGAATGTCGTAACTGCGTCGTTTCGCTGCGTAAGAGCTTAGCGAACTTTTGATTATTTCGGCGCATTCCACGTCCTCGTAGAATATCGCTTTCCTATACTGATAGGCGTGCTCGACGGATCGAAAGCCTCGACCGAACGCCGACAGTCGACGCATATACATATTCGACAAGAACGACCGCGATCCACCAAACCTTATAGGCGACATCGTACCGACTACCGATCACCCGCTACCGCCACCGCTTATATACCACTTGCGACTGACCTTTCGATCCACCGCTAGGTGACCTCCCGAATCTAATAAAAAGCTGCGACTAGGGTTCAAACCCTCGATCCCTAGGCGAACACTCTCCCAAGACCGTCGCCAAGGATTATGCAGGGTTTTGCCCCGGTTATATCTCACCGCTAGGTGACCTCTCGAATCTACAAACGTCAGCACTACGAATGTTCCATGGTTTTAGCGTGGTTAGCGCGATAAACGCATTATTGCTTACGTCAGCGCGCTCTAGGTACGGCGTTGATCGCTAGGACTAAAATACTCTCCGCACTCACCGCTAGGTGGCATCTCTCTAGTGTACTGTCAATCATTCAATTAGTATCAAATTACATCGCTCATCAATCACGTTTTTTATAAGTAGGTTTCCCAAACTCATTAGTGTCAACCACGAAGCCTTTGATCTTTTTTTATGCATAGGATTAGTCTCGCATTATTGCTGACTCAGCGATGTGCAAAAGCCATTAGCGGGTCATTAAATTCTTTTTTATAAGTAGGCTTTTGAGATCGTACAGGGCATACTATCTACTCATGTTTGTAATCAACTACATTTTGCACTATATGAAGCCTTATCAATACTGTCATTGACTGCAGTCAAATGGTGGAGTTGTTTCTCAAAATGAAAACGCACAATGGTGGGTGAATATTGGGTTAGATCCAGACGGATTTGAATATAAACCATTGTCCAAAATCAGAGGTAAGCCACCTTATACAATGGTTGTTAAATGTTACGTTTGATAACTAGTATTTTATGATGTTCACACAGCATATTGATACTGATTCGTTCTAAACGAAACCATATCACGCCCATGCTCATAGACATTTCACATACTCTCTCCAGTTGACAATCTACACTATTCAACTATGTAATGTGAATCATTGTATTTGTGAATACAGTGTTTCCCTTTCACAGTGTCTTCCCTTCCAGCTGTCAGGTCGAACGCAAGCAGTGTAGTGTCTCTGCCCGCTGCGATATGTCCCACTGCGATGTCTTCCCAGTCATCAACTGAGTCAATTGTGACACATGAGACGTCTTCCAACTCATCTGTGACATCTCCCGAATCCATTCCAAATGCAGATCTTTCTCAGAATTCCGGTAAATATCAATGACAAAAACCCTTTCAAAATAGCACAAGGTTTGTTTATTCACCATTTATGACCTGTTCCAAGAAGGCAGCCTATAATTGCATATAGCATGTGTGACTTTTTAAATATTAGCATGAATGTTAAAAAACTGTTAATGTATCTTAATATTTTATTTAGGTTCTTTTGGTGGGAAAGCCAATGTAACTGCAATTATCGGTCAGCACCTTGCTTACTGCGAATTGTTGTTATACATGTTGCGATTCAGTTATTCCATAAAATAA
This sequence comes from Paraescarpia echinospica, assembly GCA_020002185.1. Lineage (NCBI taxonomy): Eukaryota > Metazoa > Annelida > Polychaeta > Sabellida > Siboglinidae > Paraescarpia > Paraescarpia echinospica. Next base: position 670,100 of record CM034544.1, on the reverse strand, counting down.
TGATCAACTTATTTTCATAGCCCGAATGAAGTGGACTCCGAAAATGACACGGAAGCTTCATGAAAAATTCCATCATTGGATAATACTCCCAAGTCCACACCGGAATCTTCCAGGTAAATTTAAAATGTTGCAGATTGCTCCATATATACATGTATATACAATTGTGTTCAATACATACGTAACACTTAAATCATCCATTCAGTATACATTTCCACACATATACCTTTCGCTACTTAATTACTGTGATAAAAATAATAACAACGTCTTGTGCTACGCCTTTATCCGCCAAATAAGGCGCTCATAATCCGTGTTCCAAATATCAGCGTTTGATCACTAGATCGGTAGAGTCTATTACAACAGAATAGATTTAAAATGATTAAATCATTATCCTTTCACAGGGAAGCATCTGGTAGAAAGCTTCATGGAAGAAGAGGGACTAACAATGGGATACCTGAAAGTGAGGACGAAGTTGCTGAACGAACAGAAGAAAGAGCAGGTACGGATTCGAAAGGCTTTGCGATTCGCTTAGGTAATATATCAGGCTGGTTGTTATATGCTGGAGTAATAATGTGTTTGGTATATTCATCTAGCCGTACATGTACATTGTATGCTGTATATATATATATTATATATATAGAGGTTTTTTATTATGTTGTTTTGTGCACCCCTAAAACTACAGGTATTTTTAATAATTCATTTTGGAGATCCAACCTGTATTTCATAGTATTCATTTACAATACCTTGTTTGGTTAATGGATATTCCTTTTGCTCAAGGCTTTCATTGAAGAAGTTGGTATTTGGTTAAAGCGATGTATGTGTATGAAGTTGGTACGCATTAAAACGTACGTAAGTGAATAAAGTTGGTTTGTATGTAATTGTGTTTGCACAGTTTGCCTGTTTCAGATTTGAGGAATTAGGAGGAAGGAGAATCGTCCGCCGGAGATGAAGCCAATCTTCCTATCATTAAGAAAACATTTCCAATAGTTATTAATAACCAACACTATCATATGTGTGTTAAGGGGAGACATCACAGCTAGATGGGATTTGTTTTAATTGCAAAATTAATGGGATTTTTGGACCAAGAGATACCGTGGGTCATACCGAACAAAATTTATATTGATTTTTTTCTACTGGACCGCCGTTTCCATGGCAACAAGCAAAACATCTTGAATTAGAGCCGTTCCAAAAATGACAACTCTTTAAAAGTTATGGATATTTTTATCATAATGTTTTCATAATCATCATTGGTTTATTAACTCTAAAACTTGACTAAAGATATTTAAATGTTTGGAATATTTCTATTTTTTATAAATTTGATAATTATGTCGTAATTTTTTTTTAATCAGCACATTTTTATACTACACAAAGGTGTTCCATAAAACAGGCATGTTTTTAGACAGTTTTCGGAGCATGTACTGGTGAATACAACAATGCAGAATGTTGTGAATTCTTGATGCCAAAAATGTGACTTCCTGTAAATGGCCATAAAATATTGTATAATGCGATTGATTACTTGATAGAGGTAACATTTAACCTTGAACACAATTGATTTACAGATACATAATGATTACAAAAGTGAACTTTATTGATAGCTAACAAAAGATAAAAAGCTATTAGAATATGGTGGAAACGCTTTGTGAGTAAACATTATTTTAGGTGGGGTGTCTCCCCTTAATATTGCAATTTTAAAGGTGTCTTGATTTACGGTATGTAAAACTGTATCCGCTTCAAGATGTCAATTACGTGGAGATAAATGCAGAAAGAAGACTCAAAAACAAAGAATTTGTTCAAAATAAAGGAGATAATTTTGTAGTAAACGCGGGAAGGCAGCACATACGTCAACATTGGCAACAATAAGATATTCTTCCCAACGCAGGAAATTTTGCACCTTTGTTGCCTTTGTCTTTGAGTTCGCACTGGTTTTAAAGGGTCCTTTTCCGGTGGGATCTCATGATGTTCATATGTTGACAACCGATTTTGTGTTGCTGCTAACGAACGGTGTAAATAATATGTGTGTGTTTTCCGTTGGCTGTATAAGTAGCGTAGTTTGTGTTTTATCTAGAAAATAAAATACTTGTTTGAACGTACTCTGTTATTATGTCGGTGTTCGGTAGAAAAATTATATTGCGTTTGTTTTTATGGCATGTCATTACCGATCGCATATAGGCCATGTATGCTGATCAATACAGAATATAATATTTGGCGCCAATTAAGCAATATCGAATTATGTATCGCACATATTTCTACACTGTTTCCAAGCTCGATGCTAATAATCTACGAGTCATGTTACGATAAGACCACATTTGGTATACTTGGTACACTCTTCCTTTGCCGCCGGAAAAAATATGTGCACACTTTGGAAATTACTGTTGACAGTAATATTAGTTTACTAGCAGAGATACTCGGCGTTGCACGGGGGGGGGGCAGTCCTATATATTTTCTAATTTAAGCCACATAAGGTATACAATAAAAACTTACCCCGGATGAATTTCTAAAAAAATCTACGAACCACTCGAATGGGCCGGTTTGATCGCATGCCAAATTTTAGTCCCATACATGAAAACTGACAAAGAATGAGGCATTTTAAAATTATGATCACAAGATCCCGACCCCCGGACAAATTTCGAAAAAGTCTAAATCTACGAACCACCTCAAAGGGCCCATTAGGTCGCGTACAAAATATCAGCCACGTACATGCAATACTGACGGAGATATGGGCCATTTTAAAATTGTGACCCCCAAGATCCCGACCCCAGGACAAATTAAAAAAAGTCTACATCTCTGAACCACCCGTATGGGTCCGCCAGGTCGCATACAAAATTTAAGAAAAAATGACGGAGATATGGGGGCACACACATACAGATAAACAAACTGTTTAATAATAATGATGCATTTATTACATTATATATGTATAATATATGTGCGACAAAACGTACGTTTGTTGGCGACAGACAGCCGTTTTCATGGGGATGTATATAGTATCAATACATTAGTCAAATGACACAGCGTGTCTCCCGATAGTCGGTTTTTGTCATATACATGTGATTGTCTCCCGATAGTCGGATTTGTGCATACATTTAGGCCGTGACTATCGGGAGACATACAAAATAATATTTTTTTTTATTATTCCATTATGAAGCATATCATAAGAACTGCTAACGAAAATGATGTTTAATGGTACAAATGTGAAGGCATTTAAAAAAATTACTTAGAAGTTATGCAGGTTTTAGTAATGTCTCTCGATAGTCGAAGTCTCCCAATAACCGCATTTAGGAGTATATATATATATATATTATATCGACACTACGCAGAGAGAGAACGTTGAATGCTACGTCAATCTGGGACACCGATACAGTATCAGAGACAAAAACTAAGACAAGGAGATTCAAAGAAGGATCACCACCGGCTGGACAGCATTCGCCAAACACCGCGACATCTTCAAGGGTAACTGGAACCTGTTTGAAGAGACAAGTCTTCAACTCATACATACTTCCAGCGATGACATACGGCACGGAAATATGGGCAATCACCATCTAGGCAAAGAACAAGCTAGCAGCCGCACAAACAAAGATGAAAAGAAGTATGTTAAACAGCACATATCGGTAGAGAAAAACAAACATCTGGGTAAGACAGAAGACAAAGGTCATAGACGTGATAGAAGAAATCAGAAGGCAGAAGTGGACCTGGGCAGGGCACATCAGCAGACTACGAGATAACCGATGGACATCGCGTATCACAACCTGGAGACCTTACGAAGGGAAACGATCTAAAGGAAGACCGGCGAGACGGTGGAGAGACGAACTACACGAGTACTGGAAGGGCACCATCTGGCAGAGGATAGCGCAAGACAGGTAGATTTGAAAACGACATGCTGAGGCCTTCGCCCAACCACGGGACACTAAGGCTACACAATGATGATGATGATGACGATGAAGGAGATACTACAGGCAGTCTCACACGTGCAGGCCATTTGACAGTGCCTGGGAACAATGTACTATCTAGGAACGAGTCCTTGAATAGTCCGCAAAGTATACTTTGTTGCCATTATTACGTTAATACAATGTTTTAAATACTGTCGGCAATCAAAGTCTTTCATTGAACACTTCAAAGGGAGATACATTGTTGCAAAACGCAAATAAGTTACAATGTGTCAGTTGCTTTCAACAAAGTCCACTTCAAAGGGTTTGTGTTTGCAGTTACCGTGGAAAACAGTCCCCTAGACAATTGACAATATTTATTCAACCAATGTCGCACAATTGGCCATTGAGTTAGAACGGGTAACAGCTATTCATATATAGTCAGGATTGTATAATCTTTACCTAATCAATTAACTAACGCAATCGATGTTAAATTATTCTATTAAACTAAAACACGTTTAGAGTAAAGACTGATATAAACATGACGTAGTTTTTATTTCAGTTGCAATATAATTATTGTTTTTTATCATTATAGTTTTCGGGAAAGCATAATCATCTAACATATTTTAATTTATACATGGCGTCATCTTAATTCATTAATTGTTACATACACATATCACGTCATACATGGTAAACGACAACATGACAACAACTTATACATGACAATTGTATTGACATATATATCCACGGCACCGGGATTTGAGCTGGAACGGCCAGTGACAGAGTCAGTAGACTAAAGAAAACGCCAGTATAATTGTCGAGGTCCATGTGTAAATTGAGTGCCGTGTTCCTACACCCCAGCTGACACACCCTAGGCGGGCATTACTGCTCCTTGTCAGTGTTCAGTGACCGGTGGTACGCGCTCTGCAGACTTCAGTGTGGCGGCTCTGTACTCGCGGTCGATGCAACTCACTGAGTTCGACGAGAGCACGAGTAGCGCCTCCAGTGTGTAGTCGCCCAGCGCATTCCGTGTGTCGGTTTTGTTCTGTCTGACGCAGGAGAAGACACACTCGTAATGCGCACTGCTGTGAGGGATGGTGAGAATACCTAGCATCACACTAGACAGCCTGACATGGCTTCACATCGTCGTCGTTCTTCTTGTCACTTAGTGCCTAGCATCACACTAGATAGAGACTGGCATGGCTTCACACCGTCGTCGTTCTTCTTGTCACTTAATGCCTAGCATCACACTAGACAGAGCCTGGCATGGCTTCACACCGTCGTCGTTCTTCTTGTCACTTAGTGTCTAGCATCACACTAGACAGAGACTGGCATGGCTTCACATCGTCGTCGTTCTTCTTGTCACTTAGTGCCTAGCATCACACTAGGCAGAGCCTGACATGGCTTCACACCGTCGTCGTTCTTCTTGTCACTTAGTGCCTAGCATCACACTAGACAGAGCCTGACATGGCTTCACACCGTCGTCGTTCTTCTTGTCACTTAGTGCCTAGCATCACACTAGACAGAGACTGGCATGGCTTCACACCGTCGTCGTTCTTCTTGTCACTTAGTGCCTAGCATCACACTAGACAGAGCCTGACATGGCTTCACATCGTCGTCGTTCTTCTTGTCACTTAGTGCCTAGCATCACACTAGACAGAGACTGGCATGGCTTCACATCGTCGTCGTTCTTCTTGTCACTTAGTGCCTAGCATCACACTAGACAGAGACTGGCATGGCTTCACACCGCCGTCGTTCTTCTTGTCACTTAGTGTCTAGCATCACACTAGACAGAGACTGGCATGGCTTCACACCGCCGTCGTTCTTCTTGTCACTTAGTGTCTAGCATCACACTAGACAGAGACTGGCATGGCTTCACACAGTCGTCGTTCTTCTTGACACTTAGTGCTTTCCAGGACTGATCCGTTCTGTCGCGGACGCAGTCGTCGATTGGCGTGCACTGGTATTCAGCGAACGCCCATCAGATCTGCTGATTTAGCGCTCGTCTGCAGGGAGACATCAGCCAACTCAGCTCGCTTCAGTACCTCGTCTTGCAGCGGCAGCTTAGCGATGAGGTAATCGCACACTGTCTCGAAATACGTGCGGCCCTACGGAAGAATTAATCAATTCGAACCTGACGCAGACCATTAGTTTCTCTTTCAGAGATGAACTTCCTTGCTTCAATTCCGATAATGAGGTCTGCGTTGGTCTTCTGGTGATATGCCAGCTTGTATTGGACGGCATCCATCTCTGTCTGCCCATGTAACTTGATGGCCGCTGGTTTCACGAAACGCATAATGATCTTCAGCAGCAAGGTGTGCAGACTGCGACACGGGGAATGCACCTTCGGGGCGTCTGACTCAGCAACACTTCATCGAAGACGCCGTTGCTGTACAGAAGGAACGTACAGTAGAGGCGGTTCGTCGGTGACTTCAGGAAAGTGACAACTCTCCCGACGCGACTCTTCTGCTCCACAGCCGTCTTCCCGGGTGCCGATTATTCGGCCTTGAAATAGGCCTTCAGCGCCTCTCATTTTTTAAGGAGGCGCTACAGACAGCGACCGATGCTGAGCCAGGGCGTCGACACATGCTTCAACATCCTCTGCTGGTCAACTTCAAGTTCAAGAACTCATTGAAACTGCTTCAGGACTCTTCCGGAAATAGAAGAATACGTCGATCAAGATGGCCGACGCGGACATTGGCTGACATATATATATATACGAGGTGTAATGTGCAGCCGGCGATAGCGATGTTTCTGTGTTTCTTCATGCACAAGGCGAACACCCCCTTCTCCTTCCCAGTCATGACAATGGCGTTGTCACATCCAAGAGCGAGGCAGTTCTCCCAGGGAACGTGATGCTTCTCAAACTCTCCGTCTATGAGCTTGGAGATGGCTTCCCCCGTTGCCGATCCTCTGCACACCAGTACTGAATACGCGTCGGAACGCACTTCCAGTGTCATCGGCACCACCGTCCTGACGACCAGTGGGAATTGCTAGCTCCCGCCGTCGTCATTTCCGTCCATCGATAGGATGAACAGTCTCGACCGCATGCGTTCTACTAGAATGCTTCGCGCATTTCCTGCCTTTTATCAGCGCTGTCGCTTTGCTGCGCACACAGTGGAATTTCCGCGCAATAGCGGGGTCCGGAAACATCACTTTTACGGAAAAGTGAAGTTTCTGCTGCGGAAATTGGCAAGTTGAGCTCTGCCCACAAGTCTGACATCGCTGCTTCGGCCTTCGTCAGTTTGCTTTTGTGAAAACCCCACGTATCGGCTGGGACGATCTCGTCAACTCGAGGTATTCGTGATGATGCTATCAACTCGGGCCACGGCTCCGTGTAGTTGGTTTTATACGTCTGCTCTATTTTAGCTTTCTTTTTTGAACAGTTGCGTTATCAGAAGTAGATCTTTTCTCCGCCATAGCTAAAGTTGGTTTGCCAGTGACGCGCTGGAGCTTGTGGTAACGTCATCAAGACAATAATAATTGTTTCATCTGAATTAGTTTTTTTTTGCGCGGGTTAGGACATTTTCTGGCGTCTAGAGTGTTTTTTTATAGATTTATGTGATATGGGACATGTTAAAAATATCAGTGGTGGCTTTTTCCCCCCTAATACGGCGACAGTTTCCGTATTGCCGTAATCTGCGTTGCGTGTCCTTAATGATTACGGAAAATCCGTCACTGAAATAGGTCGATATAATTACACGAGAACAATCATGGGGCCGAGGACTACAGTCGTATGCTTTTTGATCTCCTCTCTTCCCCTTATTTTTAAAGATATAACCCTAATAAAAAATCCATAACGCATTAAATAAAATAAATAACAAATGTAATGTAGATGTGGGTATAATTATATACCCGGTTCATCCCCTGCCTACACCTGATAGGATGCCCTTGCGTTGAGGGCGACGATCCTCAGCACAACCCAGCCAGGGAGATTCCGGTGAACTGCAGCAAATTTGGTGGCGTGGCCCACTACCTCATAAGGGTGCCCACTAGTGTGTCCCCGTGACAGCATGGGGGAGTCCGTCTCCGACACGAGACGAACGAGATCCATGTGGCGAGCCACATCCGCGAAATCCGCCGCCTGTGTTGTCTTTTGAGTGACCCCAAACACTGTGTTTGGGGTCACTCAAAAGTCACCAGTATAGCAGTGGACATGGATCTTCTGCTGGCGGTGGGTGTTCTGGGTAAGGATGACCAACGACTCACACATAACTGCCGACATGGGGTGACCGGCGCCTGGACGTAGGTGCAGGACGAGCGGCTTCCCCAGTTCCTTAACTAGGACAATCTGCCGTTGGAACAGGTGTCGCTGGGCGGGCAGCAAATGGGGAGGTTCCGTGTAGTCGAGCCCTACACTCCCCATCTGAGCAGCAGTATCCACAACCAATAACGTGTCTACAGTATGAATGGACGCTGGGACCAGTAAAATGTGGTCTACTGTCTGGCTTAAATGTGCCCCCATTCACTGACTCGGTCTGTTGCTGTTGGCCGTCCACATTTTGGTAACTACCTGGGGTGGGTCTTTGGCCAACTGGATTCACCCTCACTTAATGTTGCAGCCTCCTTTACATTACGTAGGGGGGAGGCAGATAAATCACGAGGTCGAGGACTGGGACGATAGTCATATGCTCTTGCATTGTCCCTGTCACGATACCTCGGCCGATCTCGATCATTGTGAAGAGAGGTATTGCTGCGATCACGGCTGTGACAGTATGTCGCGCATCACCTGTATGTCCCTTGCCTTGCCCGTGTGAGCGGTCGCCACGACGAGGACTTCTCCGAGCCCCCTGGTAGCTACCATTCTGGCGATGGTGACTCCGTCTAGGGCTATGTCGGTGATTTCTCCGCCGGGTACGGTTACTCTCAGACTGAGAGTCGGTAGAGCTGCTGCCAGGGCTGCTGCTACTGCTCCGACGTTGATGTCTACGACTTACTCTTGTCACCTCCCTGCGACGGCGTAATGTGTTAGGGGGGGGATATCATACTGAGGGTCGGTAGAGCTGCTGCCAGGGCTGCTGCTACTGCTCCGACGTTGACGTATACGACTTACTCTTGTCACCTCCCTGCGACGGCGTAATGTGTTAGGGGGGGGGGGGGCTATCAGACTGAGAGTCGGTAGAGCTGCTGCCAGGGCTGCTGGTACTGCTCCGACGTTGACGTCTACGACTTACTCTTGTCACCTCCCTGCGACGGCGTAATGTGTTATAGAACACTCGCGAGTGATATGTCCTTTCCCGTTACACTCGAAGCCGGTGAGCGGCGACAACGAGTGCCTCTTTTTGTTTGCGCAGTCACGTGATCGCTGACCAGAACCCCCACAAGTATAACAGGCATCACTTGTGGGTGCCACTTTGCATGTAACAGCGAAATGTTGGAGCTGGCTAACTACTCCGTGAAGCAGGTCCTGTCAGTCTGGGAATGTGTCAGAGCCTCAGTTGTCACTGCTGTAGGCCTATCATCGAAGGAAACCTGTCAAGTAATGAACACTCCCCGATTACCGAATATACGTGACACGCCCTGGATGTGCGTTACTGTCCCTGCTGTTTTCTGAATCGATCTGGGATTGCGGAATTTCAAAGCTTCTTGAGCCGGAATCCTATCCCTGAGGCCCTTCATGAACGCAGGCACCGCCAGGGTTTGGAGGGTGGAATCATCTACCATGTCTGGTAAGCCTGGTTAGTTAGGGCATAGACACGGTCCCCGAACGTGTCCATACTGCCCCCCTCTTCCTGTCGCACGTTAGACAGTTCTGCACGAAGTGTCGTTATTAGAGCGGGTCTTCGGCTTCCAGACCTCTCCTGGAGAGCAGCAATGCATCGTGTATAGGCGTTACGTTTTTTATTAGTAAAGTTTTGCCCAAAGGTCACCAAAGGTGTCGTGCACGGGCCCAATTTACTCCTTTATACTACTTATAGGCGTTGCGTTCTGCCAGAGGGAAGCTCCGGTGGGCTGTCAATGCATGGTGTATAGGCGTTGCGTTCTGCCAGAGGGAAGCTCCGGTGGGCTGTCAATGCATGGTGTATAGGCGTTGCGTTCTGCCAGAGGGAAGCTCCGGTGGGCTGTCAATGCATGGTGTATAGGCGTTGCGTTCTGCCAGAGGGAAGCTCCGGTGGGCTGTCAATGTAGGGCCCTGAGACACGACACGAGACGTATTAAACGTTCACGGTCGTCCCAATGGTAGTGGGTCGCGAGGAATTCAAATTGGTGGTACCAATTGTCCCAATCTCCGACCTTCCCCTCGAACTTGTCGAGATTCACGTCTGTGTGATTGTGAATTGGAATTACGGCGAACTTCGTGTTCTTCTTCCCTGCTTACCAGTTGTTGCAGCTGGAGTATGTCTTGTGTCACGGGACTCAAGAAATGTGGTAGTGTCTGTTATGAACTTATCTGGTTTCTTAGCTATGTTGTCTTGTTTTTGTATGAATTGTTCCCCTTTCACAGTAAGTATATGTTGTATGTCTCTCACGATTGCATCCAGGTGGGTTGAGTCAGACTCTAGCTTTCTGTAACAAGGGGCCGGCAACTGCATTTTACAACTATTGCAAAACCCATCTGATGTTAAGCTTTCGTCATTCCCACCCTCTGAGACCGAGTGAGTAGGGTCGCTAGCTGTGCGTCTTTTGCGCCGACGTCGCTGCCTTCGAGAGGCTGAGCGACGCACATCGCACTCATTACACGAGTCAGACAGTAGCTTTCCGCCACTACGGCCGGCAACTGTATTTTACAACTATTGCAAGACCCATCTGATTTTAAGCTTTCATTATTCTCACTCTCTGAGACCAAGTGAGTAGGGTCGCTAGCCGTGCATCTCTTGCGCCCACGTCGCTGCCTTCGAGAGGCTGAGCGACGCACATGGCATACGCATTCTCGTTTGAAATGTCAGATCCAAAACAATTGAAGCATTTTATGTTATATCTCCAAGTTGTAGCGCAATCACGTGACTTGTGATCCTTTCCACCACAGGTGAAACAATGGATCATAGAAGTTTGTGTATCCTGACTCTTCATCATCTTTGCCACAGCAGTTGAAGGGCTCTACAATTTGGCACGGTTTCCGTTACCAGTGTCAATGTCTCCTTCTGAGTCTTACTGTGTAGTCATATTGCGTATCAGCGGAAAGACAAAGATTCATCTATAGTCAAGACGCAGCTCAAAGCATACGAACAGCGACAAAGATAGAATCAAGGCGCAACATTCACAACATAAGAAATGCGTCAGACCCAGACGATATCTACAGTCTGAGCATTAAATACACAGCTGACTATCTGCTATTTCCATTGGATTGACAGTAATCAACAACACGTAACACACAGCACTGATTTTAGTGACAACAGAGGCAGCTAACGGTCAGCTACTAGCCCAGAACAGACAACAATCACAACAGTGTTAGTGTTGTCCAACGCTGCATGCGCGTTTCTATTAGAGACCATTAGTTACTCAATAAGCGCCGCGACGTACGCCAAATCTGAACGCGATCTCAAATTTGAAGTAAACCGCAGATCTCGCGTCGACGTCTAATAAAACACCATTACCTAAGCGCGCAGTGAGCGGTTTTACGTTCGGCTCCATCAGGTAATTATTTTCTCATATGTAGTGATTTTCTGTGTGTTACTGACAGAAAAATGCATGTACGAAATGTATAGATATATGTGTAAATGTGTTATCGGAACAATTTAGCCTTTATTCCAATCGGTAATCGCAGGAAGGTAGAATTTAGGACGCAAGAACGGCAAACGCGAAACCCAGTGCAATCATTCCGGCTCGTACGTTTAGGCTAAGCAAACAAAACATTGTGTTTCGAGTCCTGATATGCAATAACATAGCCTAATCGTGATGTTTGTACACCACCGCTCGGGGTACCGTAATGGGCAATATTTTCTTTAATTGGTTTGAGGTATTAGGGAATACCCATAAAGTATGTCAAGCTTAGACGTGGCGGGTGTATGTGATGAAACGTTACATGGGATGGGAGGGGTGTCGGGGTAATTGTTACGTTAATTGTTATGAAATATGAACGGCGAGAACAGATTGCAAAAAAACGCCACAACTGATACTGATTGATAGCTGGTCAGCGCAGTTTGCTCAATAACGATTTTTTTCATTAAAAGTTGTTTTCAATCAACTGTCTACATCTAGTCCAGTCGGCAAAGTAAACTGGCCATACATCTACATTTTATATATACCGTCAAATGCAATGCTTAGGTTTCTGTTTAAAGATATTTATGTTCGTAGTTGCACAAAAACGTGATATGCCAACATTGCAACATAGCCAAAGTAGACATAATGCAACCAACGATTCAACGTTTACAATACGTTTACAAAATAAATAAATAAGTTTAGGTTAATATATATAGTAGGCCCATATAATTATCTGTGTGGGCTAAATAAACATTAGATAGACATGTGTTACCTTATGGTATATAGGTGCGTTTAGCCATGCATAAGCCTAAGCTAAGCATGTGGAGTCCAATAACAAATGTATATTGCCCAATAAACAAATGTGTATTGTCCAATAAACAAATGTGTATTGTCCAGTAAACAAATGTGTATTGCACTGTTATTGTGCCTCACAGCGTCGCTGCAGATGAAAACAAGCAAGTCCTAGGTCTTTCTAAAAGTCGTCAAACATGCATACATGTAATTTATACCTCAATTTTCTTTATATGCTCGTGTTCCTAATAGGTGTAGCTATAACTATGTATAGTTACATTTGAATTACCATAAGTATTTATGTACGGAATAAGTCGGCGTTTGTACTTACGCGAAATATCCATGTTTGGCGTTCATACTCGAAGTCGAACTGCAGATCCCGCGTAAACCTCTGATTGGATCGCAAAAGCTGTGACGTAGAACTCAATTACCTTTGCGGTCGGCGTATGTTTTTGGCGTCAAGTTTGTGCGTATTGCGTTAGCTAATGGTATCTATTGTTGGCCAAATACGCAGGATTCCATGTTCTCAACAATCGTGCACCTGACAGTCGTGATTGCATGGATAATTATTCAAGTGTGACGGACCGCGTCTGAATTGTTGGAAGACGCGGTTCCGTCACTAATGTGTGGATAATTATCCAGACATATGACGAACAAGTCGAGCTTGACGTGTTGGGAGTCGCGAGTCGGTCATGAATGTGTGGATAATTATCCAAGTATGACGAATAAAATCGCGCCTCAGTGGTTGGGAGTTGCGCTACGGTATATCGATATAGTTTAGATCTGAGCAACTGTGATGTTATTGTTGGTGGTAGCCTACTTCGATTTTGATTATAAATTCATACCACAATTAGTGACACATCTGGTGCAAACTCGATTAGCACATTAATGCAATAATAATTTATGAAAGAAACTACATTAAGACAAGTTAATACTGTAAATATATAATAAGCGAGGGCAGCGTAATTGTTTGCTAGTTGTAACCAGCCTTACAGGACCTGGTTGCCCGAGTCACAACATGTCGTGTTACTATTGTATCTCAATCAAATATAACAAGGTGTGGCAATTTATCGTATTGATGCGAGTCTTGCGTATAAAGCGAACTGGCTTAGATTGATTGGTAGCCGTTAAGCGATTGGTGACAACGTTCGTATCACACAAAACGAAAAACAATTTTAAAGAATCTATAAGTTACAGGAATCGGTCAACCTAAGCAAAATCGTCAAGCATATAATTTGTCAGGGGCGTCATAGAAGATCTGGTAAGGGACATGTTTTTACCTCTCAGGAAAAACCTGGTTTACACTAAAGACGACCTCTGCTTTCATTAGCATTAGTGAGCAAACGCGCGCGGTCGTAATACACGAAACGCGGCCATCGTTGTCAACTTGAATACACGTAGCGCAACTCAACCAAACCTTTCACGTCAATATTAATTAATTGGGCGTGAGACATACTCTGACACTCGGACACCAATGTCGCAGGGCACAATACTATGTGTAAGACGGACTTACTTGTCTGTAGTGTACCCTGCGATGTAGCACAGGAGGCCACGAAACATGGATAGTGGGTGACTGCTTAACACAGACCGTGCACAGCTGGTAGCGTGTAACTGGTGTAACGAGGGGGGGGGGCGATGCGGGCAAATGCCCCCAGTGGCACTTTTTTGGGGCGGCACTTTAACAAGATTGAACAAGATTGCCATCCAGAGAATTAACTCTAGATGGCAGGTGGACAAGGAAGCCCTTTGGCTTATCGAGAGTCCATCCCTTTTATATACACATATCCAGCCCTTCTGAGGTATGTGTCGATTTTATTTAAAAAAATATTCACACTATTAGCACCCACACAATCATCACATAATCTGTTCCATTCATTCACAGTCCTTTGTGAAAATGAGAACTTTCTTACGTCTAATCTACATTGCTCCTTTACTAATGTAACTTCATGTCCTCTAGTCTTTCTATCTTTCTTAACTAAAAAAAACATATTTCTATCAATATTTTCATAACCATTCAATATTTTAAACACTTCTATCTGATCTCCTCTCAATCTCCTGGTCTCTAGTGTTGTTAAACCAAATTTTTTAGGCGTTTTTCATAACTAAGATCCCTCAGTTTTGGTATCATTTTAGTTGCTCTCCTCTGTACTCTTTCTAGCATATCTATGTCCTTCTTGCGGTATGGCCTCCACGCTTGTATACAATATTCTAAATGAGGCCTAACTATTGTTTTGTACAGCGGTATTATTAGTTCTTTTCTTTATATGCTATATTTCGCCTAATCAATCCAAGGATTTGATTTCCTTTTGAAGCTGCAATTCCACACTGCTCTGAAACCTTCATGTCAGCACTAATTGTCAGCCGGTCTTTTTCTTTTACAGTAGTACTTAGTACAGTTCCCCCCATTGTATATTCTACATATTCGTTCCCATGTCCTGTGTGAAGCTTTGGATATATTGTTTTTCTTAGACAAAATTCATACATATTTATACGTTGTGGTCCACAGGAATTCTGAAGACATCGCTGTTATATTACATAGATATTGAAGTAATCATGCTAGAATACATTAAATGTAACTCAATTGACACTAGCCAATACTGGTGTACCTAACGCACAGGCGCCCGAACTTGTCTACAATACGTCTATTATCATCAGGCAATATTGGTCTGCGCCTATGTGGCTGCACCTATAGATGCTATCTGGATATATTGAGGATTTTACCAGTTCTAGTCAATCTACAGCACTCAAGTTTGTATATATATATATATATATTATGAATACACCAAGAGGACACTGGACTAAACGGTGTTATCAAGTGTTTTGTGACTTTTTACTATTTTAACCGACTTACATTTTACATTTGCGATTGCATCTGTTTGACATTGACAAGCTTGTGATCGGTCATGTGTAACCCGGACAAAGAGAACATTGTTTACACGCCCAGCATGACCCAAGACTGCCTGTATCGGTTAAGGCCCAGCGGTCGCAGTCACATTCGGCTCAACAATGCTGCCTGGAGAGCTGCTTGTGAAGCGGGGGTGGCACTCCATCGGCCCACCCATCGAGGTTGTCGTGGGGGTGCACGCAAACAACGACCGATACGTGTACTTGTGTCAGCTCGACCAACAACTCCCATTAAGCCTGTACCTCGACGTGACAACTTGATTACTCTGACATTATCATACAATCCTTGCAACTGCACAAACCTTGCTCTGCTAAATGCAAGATCCGTTAGGAAAAAAACTGATTTCATTACCGATTATATCCACGAACATGATCTTGACATCATCGCGCTTACAGGGACGTGGCTGACAGATGACCCTAAGGACATCCCAAACACCAGCAAGTTGACCCCCGGATGGATACAACTTCGTCCACCAACCTCGGCCCGACCGATGAGGTGGGGGAATCGGTGTTTTATACAAGTCGTGTATCAACATGATCTTATCGCGACACTGACCAGCATTGTCCTTCCAGTGCCTCGAGGTGGTGTTTGCTACACCATCAAGTGTGATCAGGTTATTACTTGTTTACAGACCTCCATCCACAGGCCGAGGCGGTGTTTCTTTCAAAACGTTTATGGCCGAGTTCACCAATCTCCTGGAACTTTTCACAGCACAGTTGACTGGACTAATTATCGTGGGTGATTTTAACATCCACTATGGAAAGGCCGGAAATAAAGACTCAAACGACTTCTCTGATCTCCTGCACGTCACCAACTTGCAGCAACATGTTCGTGATCCGACACACACCATCGGCAATATTTTGGACCTAGTAATTTCACCATCGTCAAGAAGCGTTCTGACATCAGTGACGGTGGGATCCTTGCTCACCGATCACCACGCTGTACACTGCCTGCTCCAAGCACCAAAGCCGAACCGAACAAAGAAGCGGGTTTCTTATCGAAAATATGCTGCGATTAATCCCACGAATTTCAGATCAGATTTCGAACTTTCACATCTGGTAACACGCCCGTGTAACAACATTGCAGACTTGTCGCAACAGTATGACACTTCCTTGCAAGAACTGTTAGACAGCCACGCTCCGTTGATCACACGGTCAATTACTGTGCGCCCCAACACGCCTTGGCACACAGTGCAATTATCGCTTGCTAAGCGAAAGCTCCGACAAGCAGAACAGAAATGGAGACTGACAAAGCTGCAGATTCACCGAGACATCTACACTGGACAGCGTGAAACTTACAAACAGCAAATACAGTCTGTGAAAGCCAAATTCTACACAACAAAAATTGATGAATGTGCACGTAACAACAAAACACTGTTCAGGATCATGGATGACTTGATGAAGAGAAAAACTACTCCAAAACAGCCCAGTCTTGTGTCTGGTATAGCACAACTGGCAGATGACTTTCTCGTGCACTTCACACGCAAAGTGTTAGACATTCGACGCCAGTTAGCGAGTAGACGCCTGCAAACTGTCAACGCTGAGTACGTGCATTGTGAACAGTCTTGCACAGTCAATGCGTTTTACGGCATCACCACAGACGGCGTTCTCTCTTTGGTAGGGAAGTGTCCAACAAAATCAAGCGCGCTCGATCCACTTCCTACCTCACTCGTGAAAACCAACATTGACATTCTTGCGCCGACTTTAGCTACAATCATCAACATGTCGCTCGAGTCGGGGTCCGTGCCGGCCAACTTCAAACATGCTGTGATCATACCACTATTAAAGAAACCAAACCTTGATTCAGACTCGATGAACAACTACCGGCCTATATCGAACTTGTCATTTGTTTCAAAGTTACTGGAGCGCCACGTAGCAGTCCAACTTCGCCAGCATCTAGACGACAACAATTTGGTGGACATTTTCCAAAGTGCGTACAGACAACATCACAGCGCTGAGACAGCACTGGTGCGCATTCAGAATGACCATCTCCATTCCCTTTACAAAAGGAAAGGTGTGCTAGCAGTGCTGCTCGATATGAGTGCGGCGTTTGATACTACACGTTGACCACTCGATGTTAATCAACCAGCTGCGCAGCATAGGCATTGAAGGCATCGCACTGAAATGGCTGGAGTCATACCTGTCGAACCGGACGCAGTCAGTGTGCATTAGTGGCCACAACTCAAATAGAACATTGCTCGAATCTGGCATCCCACAGGGGTCTGTGCTGGGCCCAATTCTCTTCTCCATATACACTCTGCCATTGGGTGCTATCTTCAGAAGGCACAAGCTGCAATACCATCTTTATGCAGATGACGCCCAATTGTATGTTGACTTGAGTGGAACGCGGGATGGAGAAGCCGCTGTTGCGGTTGACCGCATCGAGCGATGCATCGAAGAAGCGAAGTAGTGGATGTCAGACCACAATCTACTGCTGAACGAAAACAAGACCGAGGCTATTATCATCTCGGCACCAAATCGTAAACAACTGCATGACGTTTCGTGTGTTAGTGTATGCGGATGTAACATTGTTCCGTCACCGACCATCCGCAACATCGGGATTATAATCGACCCTGGACTAACAATGTCGTCACACGTGTCACAGATGTCCAAGTCAGCGTACTATCATCTCTACGCAATTTCAAAAATAAGACAATGTCTTACTACTGATGCATGTAAGACACTAGTCCACGCCCTGGTGACCTCGCGGCTGGACTACAGTAACGCGGTCCTGTACGGCATTACCGAGGCACTTATGAACAAATTGCAGATGGTACAGAACTCGGCAGCAAGACTAATTTCAAGACACCGAAAGCACCAGCACATAACACCTGTGCTGGTCGAACTGCATTGGCTTCCAGTTCGCTGGCGTATCCAGTACAAACTGCTGGTCCTTGTTTTCACAGCTCTACATGGTCTTGCTCCAGCGTATATCCAATATCTCACAATACCGTATACGCCCACCCGCAACCTCCGATCTGCTGATCTACATCCGCTTGTAGTCCCGCGCTACAACTTAGAGGGCTACGGCAGACGAGCTTTCTCCGTGTCTGGACCTACGCTCTGGAACGCTCTACCAATAAACGTTCGTCAAATAGAGACTTTGGACGCTCTGGAACGCTCTCCAATAAACGTTCGTCAAATAGAGACTTTGGATAAATTCAAAACTTGCCTTAAAACGTATCTATTTAAGCAGGCGTACATCGACTGAGGAACTGTGCTGTAGGACACTTTTTGTGTGAATATGTATTTAATCAATTAATTTATTTCTATTGTGTAATGTATTATAATTAATTTATTATTATTTATCTTTTAATACAATTTTATATATCATAATGTATATTCTCTTTCTTAATTATATTAATATTTGTGCAAACATGTCATGTATGTTGGTCACATTATATATATATACAATCTTGTAAATCTTAATAATTATTACATTTACCGGCATCTTTATACATATATATTTTTACATTTGTTTCCATGTACGTCTTATAATGTGTGTACGCGCCTATGAACGGGCTGGTCCCGGAGATATGGCGCTATAGAAATGCTAGTAATAATAATAATAATATAGGCCTATTGGCGGCCGAACTGTCTACGCACTGTTACTGCTGTGTACTAGCGTCCGAACGCGCAGTGTTTGTAACATTGTTTCATGTGTGATGTCTTACACATTCATTGCCTATCTGGTGTTCTGGCGTCAAGTCCTGAGAGAGATCAATGATGTTCAGATATTCCTCCAAAAGCCTGGGCTCGGGCTGGACAATTCCGCGACCAAACCCGGGGCTCTTGTTCTATTCTGCGAAGAGGAACGCGAACAAGTCGTTGAAAAGGCAAAGGCGAAGGCCACGTCGTTCTGCGAGGAAATGGGGGTAGCACCAGAAAGAAGGGTGCGGCGGAGAAGACGAATGGCGGGAAACGCTGAGCATGCCGGCTTGTCACTACAAGAGGAGGTGAGGCGAGAGCAGCTGCAGATCATCGATCGACTCCACGGGGAGATAAAGAACAGGACAAATCACATGATGGACATGAACGACAAATTCGGGTTTCTTACCAATATGGAGCGCCTGATGGACTCAACCAATGATGAAGATATCGACTCTGTCATCGATCGACTCACTCGTACCTACGTCGACATCGCCGCTGAAGGGATGAACGGGGAGATACGCCGTGTGCGACGCCGCCTCCATAGTTACGAACAACAGCAAACAGGAGAGACGAGTAGAAACTGGAATGCACTCGAACTCCTTAAATGGGTAGTGAAAAGGTGACACGAGACATCGTTCCAAAACCTGCTCGTGTGTCTCAGGACGTTGCTCAGTGTGTGCACGAGCGTGACCTCGTGTGAGAGAAGCTACTCAAAGCATAAACTCAATAAGACATATCTTCGCTCAAGCAGTCTTGCACTACTGTCGATCGAGCGACAGTTGACCGATGTCGTGGATTTCGAGTTCGCGTCGCTCAAAGCAAGAAAGGTTAGGCTGTAGGAGAATTTGACGGAGCTTCTGCGCAGTGGCGGGACGAGCTCGCAGTGAACATATGTTGTGTTGACAGTTGTTAACTTTGACCACTGTATATTCAATAGTTTGTTAGCTGACCAATGTTGAAGGTTTTGTTGGGAGGTTTTCATGGGTTTCATTGGAGATGTTGTGAATATTGTGTAGAAGTGTACCCCAGTGTGGTGTAGCTGCGCTGAATCAATAAATCGCGCCTATCGATACGTTCATATATTTTGCAACTGTGGTGTAGGAGCAATGATAAGTATATCACTAGCGATACATATTCCATTACTGCACTCTATTTTTTTTTTTTTTTTTTTTTGGGGGGCGGTACTTTTTACTCTTGCTCCCAGCGGCACTTGGCCTCGTTACGCCACTGGCATGTGGTCCGATCTATGCCAATTCTTGCAGTACAGTTTATTGGCTTCACGAGGTATATATCGGGGTGTGGCTGCGCACTTACACCCGGACCACAGTGTGACACACAACGGTACAATAAACCGGACCGCACCCTGCGACACTCTCCCACCCTCATGTATTTTAGTAACCCTGCGACACTCTCCCACCCTCATGTATTTTAGTAACCCTACGATATTAGCTACAATAAACCGATAAACTAAACGTCAATAACTGTTTCCTGGCTTCTGCAATGCTAAAACCAGTGGGCAATAATTGGGCATGTCGCCAGTCGGCTCCACTCGCGAGGAATCTCGCCAAGTATCGTAACACACTTACAGGCCCTATTACGGTAAATTCGCCGGACATTCACTACGAACAGATATTGTGTTCGTTGTTTAATGTCCGACTCGAGACAACCAACTTAGTTCTTCTGTGGTCTCAATTGCATGAGCGTATCTGGCCTGTACCCATCTCGACTTCGCTAGGAAGCATTCAACCATGCTGCAATTAATGTGCGACGACTATTCGTTCACAAATATCCACCACTGTCTATGGCCAGGTACTCATTCATACAACTGAGTGAACTGATGCAATGTAGAGTAAACGAACTTACCCAAGGTTCGACACCGCCGCATAAGATTCGAACCCGATTCGAACCCGTTCTCTCAGGCGAGAGTCCGGAGCTCTTACCTCTGCGCTACTGCGCTCCACATATCCGTTCGTTTCTCGCTGGTAGTCGCGGAGTCTGCTGCTGCAGCAACACCGAAGAAGGCCATTGGCGCGGGAACAGGGGGAGCAGGGGTATACATGGTTCAGTCCTCCCAGTAAGCGCAGTGGTGTAATGGCTAGAGCTTTGAACTCTCGACCGAGAGAACCAGGGTTCAAACTTTGTGGTGCTGTGTCGAACCTTGGACAAGTTTGTTCAGTTTACGTTGCTACAGTTCACCCAACTGTATGAATGAGACCCAGGCTATAGACAGTGGTGGATAAGGCGTAAAACAACATTAAGGATTCGTCCGCCATTACCGAGTGAAAGAGTGATCTTGGAAATAGCGTTTTGATCCTCTATAATTATAAATCGGTTCGGTTAGACTCTGTTTATTTGTATGTTTGTTTGTGGACCCATATCTCCGTTAGTTTTGTATGTATCGGGTTGAAATGTTGTATGTGATTTATTGGGAAAATTGGGATGGTTTGTAGATTTAGACTGTTTCAAAATTTGTCCAGGGGGGTGGGGATTTGGGAGTGTCAAAATTTCTAAAGGCTAAACTTGGAATTGCTGCGGCGGAATTTAATGTTTTTTATACCATGGTAAAGATAATAATGTCATCTAGAAACATGTCACTGGATGTATAACATGGTAAAGATAATAATGCCATCTAGAAACATGTCACTGGATGTATAACATGGTAAAGATAATAATGCCATCTAGAAACATGTCACTGGATGTATAACATGGTAAAGATAATAATGTCATCTAGAAACATGTCACTGGATGTATAACATGGTAAAGATAATAATGCATCTAGAAACATCACTGGATGTATAACATGGTAAAGATAATAATGTCATCTAGAAACATGTCACTGGATGTATAACATGGTAAAGATAATAATGTCATCTAGAAACATGTCACTGGATGTATAACATGGTAAAGATAATAATGCCATCTAGAAACATGTCACTGGATGTATAACATGGTAAAGATAATAATGTCACATAGAAACATGTCACTGGATGTATAACATAGTAAAGATAATAATGCCATCTAGAAACATGTCACTGGATGTATAACATGGTAAAGATAATAATGTCATCTAGAAACATGTCACTGGATGTATAACATGGTAAAGATAATAATGTCATATAGAAACATGTCACTGGATGTATAACATGGTAAAGATAATAATGTCATCTAGAAACATGTCACTGGATGTATAACATGGTAAAGATAATAATGTCATCTAGAAACATGTCACTGGATGTATAACATGGTAAAGATAATAATGCCATCTAGAAACATGTCACTGGATGTATAACATGGTAAAGATAATAATGTCATCTAGAAACATGTCACTGGATGTATAACATGGTAAAGATAATAATGCCATCTAGAAACATGTCACTGGATGTATAACATGGTAAAGAAATAATGTCACATAGAAACATGTCACTGGATGTATAACATAGTAAAGATAATAATGCCATCTAGAAACATGTCACTGGATGTATAACATGGTAAAGATAATAATGTCATCTAGAAACATGTCACTGGATGTATAACATGGTAAAGATAATAATGTCATATAGAAACATGTCACTGGATGTATAACATGGTAAAGATAATAATGTCATCTAGAAACATGTCACTGGATGTATAACATGGTAAAGATAATAATGTCATCTAGAAACATGTCACTGGATGTATAACATGGTAAAGATAATAATGTCATATAGAAACATGTCACTGGATGTATAACATGGTAAAGATAATAATGCCATCTAGAAACATGTCACTGGATGTATAACATGGTAAAGATAATAATGTCATCTAGAAACATGTCACTGGATGTATAACATGGTAAAGATAATAATGTCATATAGAAACATGTCACTGGATGTATAACATGGTAAAGATAATAATGTCATCTAGAAACATGTCACTGGATGTATAACATGGTAAAGATAATAATGTCATCTAGAAACATGTCACTGGATGTATAACATGGTAAAGATAATAATGTCATCTAGAAACATGTCACTGGATGTATAACATGGTAAAGATAATAATGTCATCTAGAAACATGTCACTGGATGTATAACATGGTAAAGATAATAATGTCATCTAGAAACATGTCACTGGATGTATAACATGGTAAAGATAATAATGTCATATAGAAACATGTCACTGGATGTATAACATGGTAAAGATAATAATGTCATCTAGAAACATGTCACTGGATGTATAACATGGTAAAGATAATAATGCCATCTAGAAACATGTCACTGGATGTATAACATGGTAAAGATAATAATGTCATCTAGAAACATGTCACTGGATGTATAACATGGTAAAGATAATAATGTCATCTAGAAACATGTTACTGGATGTATAACATGGTAAAGATAATAATGTCATATAGAAACATGTCACTGGATGTATAACATGGTAAAGATAATAATGTCATCTAGAAACATGTCACTGGATGTATAACATGGTAAAGATAATAATGTCATCTAGAAACATGTCACTGGATGTATAACATGGTAAAGATAATAATGTCATCTAGAAACATGTCACTGGATGTATAACATGGTAAAGATAATAATGTCATCTAGAAACATGTCACTGGATGTATAACATGGTAAAGATAATAATGCCATCTAGAAACATGTCACTGGATGTATAACATGGTAAAGATAATAATGTCACCTAGAAACATGTCACTGGATGTATAACATGGTAAAGATAATAATGCCATCTAGAAACATGTCACTGGATGTATAACATGGTAAAGATAATAATGTCATCATGAAACATGTTACTGGATGTATAACATGGTAAAGATAATAATGCCACCTAGAAACATGTCACTGGATGTATAACATGGTAAAGATAATAATGTCACCTAGAAACATGTCACTGGATGTGTAACATGGTAAAGATAATAATGTCATCTAGAAACATGTTACTGGATGTATGCGGAAATTATTATAAGTTATTGATGTTTGAAAATCCTGGATGCATAACCAGCATAAATTTAGCTACAAGCCCCGTGAGAACGTGCATTTCAGGCAAAAACACTTCAAACGAATCTGAAACAATGTATCTTTTCAGTATTTTGTTTTTATAATGGCTAAGGTTGTCCTAAAACTAGGCCAGTTACAATTTATCATTGCGGGTAGGCTAAAAGTTCATCCAGGGCAGTGGGGATCTCGATTAGGGATCGCAATTTTCAAAACAGTTTTAGTGCGGGCGACTGCCTTTTTCCTGAGCAATGCCAGGTAACTCGGCTAGTGTTAAATAAAGTAGAATGTTTCATTTTTCTACTTTTTTCATAAATAATGAACACTGATTTTTCCCACCTTTCAGGCCTTCTCCGTGTGTCATCAATATACTCAATAAGGTTGTGGTGTCTCGTGAAATAACAAATATTCAGTTTTACATTGACATTGTTGAGCTGTGACAAGTAAAACAAGTGAAAACATAATTCAATCATTATTGTAACTAGATGTAAAAATATTCGATTCTGATAAAATAACCAATGGAATTAAATTAATAAACTAGTGTTTTTATAATACAAATATATTTGTATTGGGTATAATTAGAAGTCATCATTCTACAAAATGTACACACGTACCTAGTCCATTGTATTGCAGTGGGCGTTTCCATTGTAACTCGCATATAAAGATTAGATGGTTAAATCATAGCTAGCCCAGTGGTGAAGGATTTTTATCATGTTTAGGGTTCATACCGGATGTTAGACAGATGTTAATCGATCATCATTATATATATGGCTCGAAGTTAGAATGTCCAGTACTTACGTCAATGGAAGACGCAGTCACAGAAACAATGTCATTTGACTAAATGGTTACTTGCATATATTTTGTTTTTATAAAATAGGCACTCGCGACCTTACAGCTTATTTATATATGATTTAAATATAGCATTATTATGGTTTAAGTTGATCATTATGTGAAAAAAACTGCATCAATATTTTGGTTAATGTTTTATTTATTCTCATGGTATAATGTGTCCAAATAATGTTTAAGATGTTTGTGTATATTTGAGTAGTCATCTGGAAACTAGAAATATATGGTTTTACACCAAATGTATGTTGCCTGGTCTGGGGTTTGAACCTATAACTATGGAATGCACAGTGGAAATACTACACATTTGAGGTATATTTAACTGTTGGAAAATTACCCACATGAATGCACATATAGGTAAAAGAACAGGATTTGGCAAATTTACCATTTATTAAAAAGAAGCTACACTGCGTGGCAATAAGGTGATGTCTCCGTGTGAATTGTCCACGTGGTGACCACGTAATTGCAACCATACAAAATCACGTAGCTTGTATGTAGAAAATGTCACGCTGTGACACCGTCAACGTGTTCTAAAGGTTGTGGTAACATGAAATTGCACATGAAAACCACGTTGTGACCACGTAACTGCGCCCCAACAAAACCACGTAGGTTCTACGTAAAATGCAACGTTGTCACGACATCAGCGCAACGTGGCTGCCACGTGGTAACTAAATAGATGAGCTAGCTGGGTCTTCAGCTCTTCTTCAGCTTCTCCGATGTATCGGCTTGCTCGACTGTAACATCCCCGTGGATCCGCGTACGTGAACGTTGGTAGAATATCCAATTACAGCGAACGTAGCGACACAAGAGCTTAATATCGACCTCGGTGGTCGGATCACTAGAATTAGTTGCAATGTTGTTGCAAGCTAACTTGAAACGACTGACTTGTGTCTGTTACAACACACATCAATCTCCAACTACAGCGAACGTAGCGACACAAGAGCTTAATATCCACCTCGGTGGTCGGATCACTAGAATTGGTTGCAATGTTGTTACAAGCTAACTTGAAACGACTGACTTGTGTCTGTTACAACACACATCAATCTCCAACTACAGCGAACGTAGCGACACAAGAGCTTAATATCGACCTCGGTGGTCGGATCACTAGAATTGGTTGCAATGTTGTTACAAGCTAACTTGAAACGACTGACTTGTGTCTGTTACAACACACATAAATCTCCAACTACAGCGAACGTAGCGACACAAGAGCTTAATATCGACCTCGGTGGTCGGATCACTAGAATTGGTTGCAATGTTGTTGCAAGCTAACTTGAAACGACTGACTTGTGTCTGTTGCAACACACATCAATCTCAGTAAACAGAATATGCCTACATGGATATGTTTAAATGGGTGGGCAGGACTCCACAAATCGCTGTATTGTGCAAACGACGCGACACCTTTAGGAACGTACTCAAATAAGAAAAAACGCTGGTGTAGGTCTACGTGCCACTCGACATGTTAATGGCTGTAGTGCAGAGCTTCATCTCGACAATAACCACAACAGTTATATGAGCAGGACACTGTAATGTTTTTAACAGAGGTACGTCACGACTCGATCAGTCAGGCAAGAAAAATAAGATAGATTGGGTTCAGAAGGGGCCCTAGCGACGTTCAAACGACGTTGATCTGACACCAGGTGTCGCTACAGTTCAACATACAACAGTACAATTATAGTAATTACGGCAGAATTCGCCGGCAACTTACTACGAACATATATTGTGTTCGTTGTTTAATGTGGGGGGCCATGGCCCACATGTTGTGATGTAATAGTTGCAGATTAGCTGCTCGTGGCAACGCCCCGGAATGCCCCCTTTATTGGGTATATAAGGGACGTAGACAGTGTAAGCTGTGCTGTTACTGTGATTGAATGACCTACGATACAACGCTGAATCGCTGTCTTATAGGCCGCCTTCGCAATATAGTCATAGATGTGTAATCCGCACGTGGACTACGAAGACGACAACATACCATGAGTACACCACTTACATATAGCTATGTTGTCGTCTTCCCGGACCCTGGCAACCGCCTGCAACACTAACACGTGGACTACGAAGACGACAACATACCGTGAATACACCACTTACATATAGCTATGTCGTCGTCTTCCCGGACACTGTCAACCGTCCACAACATTAACACGTGGGCTACGAAGAAGATAACATACCGTGAGTACACCACTTACATATAGCTATGTTGTCGTCTTCCCGGACACTGTCAACCGTCCACAACATTAACACGTGGACTACGAAGACGACAACATACCGTGAGTACACCACTTACATATAGCTATGTTGTCGTCTTCCCGGACACTGTCAACCGCCCACAACACTAACACGTGGACTACGAAGACGACAACATACCGTGAGTACACCACTTACATATAGCTATGTTGTCGTCTTCCCGGACACTGTCAACCGCCCACAACATTAACACGTGGACTACGAAGACGACAACATACCGTGAGTACACCACTTACATATAGCTATGTTGTCGTCTTCCCGGACACTGTCAATAGCCCACAACATTAACACGTGGACTACGAAGAAGACAACATACCGTGAGTACACCACTTACATATAGCTATGTTGTCGTCTTCCCGGACACTGTCAACCGTCCACAACATTAACACGTGGACTACGAAGAAGACAACATATCGTGAATACACCACTTACATATAGCTATGTTGTCGTCTTCCCGGACACTGTCAACCGCCCACAATATTAACACGTGGACTACGAAGACGACAACATACCGTGAGTACACCACTTACATATAGCTATGTTGTCGTCTTCCCGGACACTGTCAACCGCCCACAACACTAACACGTGGGCTACGAAGACGACAACATACCGTGAGTACACCACTTACATATAGCTATGTTGTCGTCTTCCCGGACACTGTCAACCGCCCACAACACTAACACGTGGGCTACGAAGACGACAACATACCGTGAGTACACCACTTACATATAACTATGTTGTCGTCTTCCCGGACACTGTCAATAGCCCACAACATTAACACGTGGACTTCGAAGACGACAACATACCGTGAGTACACCACTTACATATAGCTATGTTGTCGTCTTCCCGGACACTGTCAATAGCCCACAACATTAACACGTGGACTACGAAGAAGACAACATACCGTGAGTACACCACTTACATATAGCTATGTTGTCGTCTTCCCCAGACGCAATCCAGCCGCTCACAGAAAAACACTAACGTGAACAGAGAGAGACAACTTATACCATTAATTACCACCCGCCCCATATATTTATGTTGTCGTCTTCCCGGACGCAATCAGCCGTCCCTGTAACATTAACACGTGGACTACGAAGAAGACAACATACCGTGAATACACCACTTACATATAGCTATGTTGTCGTCTTCCCGGACACTGTCAACCGCCCACAATATTAACACGTGGACTACGAAGACGACAACATACCGTGAGTACACCACTTACATATAGCTATGTTGTCGTCTTCCCGGACACTGTCAACCGCCCACAACATTAACACGTGGACTACGAAGACGACAACATACCGTGAGTACACCACTTACATATAGCTATGTTGTCGTCTTCCCGGACACTGTCAATAGCCCACAACATTAACACGTGGACTACGAAGAAGACAACATACCGTGAGTACACCACTTACATATAGCTATGTTGTCGTCTTTCCGGACACTGTCAACCGCCCACAACATTAACACGTGGACTACGAAGACGACAACATACCGTGAGTACACCACTTACATATAGCTATGTTGTCGTCTTCCCGGACACTGTCAATAGCCCACAACATTAACACGTGGACTACGAAGAAGACAACATACCGTGAGTACACCACTTACATATAGCTATGTTGTCGTCTTTCCGGACACTGTCAACCGCCCACAACATTAACACGTGGACTACGAAGACGACAACATACCGTGAGTACACCACTTACATATAGCTATGTTGTCGTCTTCCCGGACACTGTCAATAGCCCACAACATTAACACGTGGACTACGAAGAAGACAACATACCGTGAGTACACCACTTACATATAGCTATGTTGTCGTCTTTCCGGACACTGTCAACCGCCCACAACATTAACACGTGGACTACGAAGACGACAACATACCGTGAGTACACCACTTACATATAGCTATGTTGTCGTCTTCCCGGACACTGTCAACCGCCCACAACATTAACGTCCATCTCGAGACAACCAGTTTAGTTATTCTGGTGTGTCAATTGCAGAGCGTATCTGGCCTTTAGCCAGTGTGGTTCAACGACTTCATATAAACCCGCTTTTGTGGACCCCCTATCTAAGAAACGCGAACACATTGAAACATTTTATTAACTTAAATTACAGTAATTATGGTGAATTCTTTCGTCATCGTCTCTAAGTGGTACGGTTTCGAAATAAAGTTTGTACTTTTACTTTCAGGCCTAATAAGATCTACATTATTACTAAGCAACTAAATGACTTTACACTTCATTCAACTGTATGAATGAGATCCAGATAATGATGGATATGGGGTAAAACCACATTAAGGATTCGTCCGCCATTGCCGAGTGAAAGAGTGGTCTTGAAAATAGCTTGTTCATTGGTATGATGTGTGTTTTTCAAGCATTTTTACATGAGACATGTTGATCCAGTGAATACTGAATGTCCTATTGCATTAGCCTGTTCACGAGGTAGCAATAAATAATGCGCTAGTTATTCGCGTATTCCCACAGTGTCTTTTTACTGAACGAACCAATATTTCAAAATTCGCCACCAGATTGGGGCGAAATTGAGGGGTATCAGGTTTGAGTGGATTTTTCTGAAAAAAATGAGAATTTCACGAGTTTTCCACCAGAGGTGAGGTAATTAATGTCTCATTCGTTGTGAAAGTTTAAAGGGAATGTCTAATCAAATCATCCAGGATAGTGTGGCGGCTAGCCAAGTTATATCAAGCCTCTCCGCCAGAAGCGCTGCGAAGTCATGAGCACACTGCCCGCCGATCACGTCCCCACTGCGACACCCGACTTTGAACTGACGACACCGAATACACACCGAGTCGTCCGATTGTATATTGGTGTATTGTCTTGTTTTGCATAGACACAATAGTGCTAGTGCGATTCCTCTTCCTTGAACTTTGAAATGGCAATTTCACAGAAAGCGTTGTATCGGGCAAGATTGTTGTTGTGCTGTCGCATGGCCCGCCATTTTCTTCTGCCATCTCTCGAACTTCTGGCTGTGTAGTAGCATTTGCTAATATCTTGAGCTTTCGCCGATATGGTTTTGTCGTAGTCGCGTCCCTTTCTTCTCTTTTCCTGCAGTTTTGACATTGATATGTTTTCTCTTGGCACGTAATATTTTATGACACGATATGTCTCCTTTCTTCCGTAATGTGGATCTGCTGTGTTTTTTCTATCTCTGTAAGCTTTCTGGCGTTCAGCTGATGTTTTTGCCATGGTTCCTACAAACACAAACTAAACAATGCTTCAAAAACTGCACACGCATGTGCCCATAGCCCTATGTCATCAAACTTTGTAAAACAATTGACATAATATTAAAAATAATGTTGTTAATCATGTCGTGCAATATTACATGGTTCTATCAATCTAAAAATAACACATAATGTAAAGCATTTCAACATTTATCGAAGTCGCACATGTGTATAAGAATTTCGATTTACGTTACAATTTACGTTACGTATTCTTTACAGTTCCGTTGAGCGGCACGTGTTCACATTTCATTCAATCTAATATCGCCCATTGAAGAATAAGTACTCTCACACTAGAAATGCATAATACATCTGTTATCGTTATATTTCCTGCGTTAATCTGAGTGAGTTATGCTTCAAGTCTCCTATTAGTTTACAGTGGGTAAAATCCTATGAGAAATTAAGAACCATTTATTCACACTAACACTACGACTAAACTTACCTAGTCACCCAACCACGGACATGGTAAAATTGTATGGCAGTTTGCTGCGCGTTTATACAATTATTTGTCGGCGTAAACGAAAATAGTGTCACGTAACTCAGTGTAACGGAAATTTGGCTAATTCTTGATTCAAGCTCTGTACACAAGGAACGCCGGAGCGAATGTATACTGTGGTATTGGTAATAACCTCTGTTGAATAACAGTGAAGCATTTCTTTTGGCATAACCCTACATATTTTCTTCAGTATCGCCGTAGCGTAAATCGAATCCTTAAAGTTGAAAACTAAAAATGTTAATAGGTTTGTCCTATGACTGTAGCATTAAGATAACAGCTGCAAATAATTGCAGTATAGGTCATATATATATATATATATATATATATATATATGTTATTAGATTTCAATAACAGTTTGCAACTACGTGTGGTGTGAATTTAAATTTGGAGAACAATCAAAGGAAACAGCGTAACGTAAATCGCATGATTTCGACGAGAAGCTACTCAAGAGCACATGCACATAATGTTGTACTGCAGGTGATTTATTTATACCATAACATAATCTACGCTTTGTATGATATCAAGGAAACACACGTGAGGCACTTTTATAATAAGTAGTTTAATAATTTGAACTGTGGTTGTAGTCAGAGTGTTGCCGGCGACATGCGAAAACGCACACTTGTGCCGCGTGCATGCGTTCGTAATTCTGCAAATTTTACAGTTAACTACATAAAACTATACATCATTTCAATCGTTACGACGTCTTCTAGCCATTGGAGTCGGAAATGTGTATGGCCTTTACATAGGCCCCTATAACAACCACGAAAAAGGCCGGCGACAGCACTTTTTCAAAAGTGTCTCGTTTTCGCTGGCCTTGCCCATGTGTAAAATTATAGTGGCACCTGCCTTGTCCACGTGTCGGCTTTGACACACACACGCACGCACACACACACACACGCACACGCACACGCACACGCACACACACACACACACACACACACGCACGCACGCACGCACGCACGCACGCACACACACGCACACGCACACGCACACGCACACACACACACACACACACACACACTGTTGGCGGAGGCCGACTCATTGTCTGCTGGAATAATGGAGCGTCGTCAGACGCAAGCAGGTTGCGATGTCTGGTTATGCTATGCGATATTTCTTAGGTTGCCTTTCGAAGTTATAGTCTATAGTAACTATCTACATAGCAATAAAGCAAGTATACAACGTATTACATGTCCAAATAGGTAACCATGTATATAACTCTTCCAATATAAGAAGTATTGTGAAACGTGTTTATGAGTATTTTACCAGCTAAAGTATTAGAGCCGACGGAATAGGCGCCGACACATAGCAAGCGCTCCGAAGGCCGCGCGGGTCCCCGGCCGCGCGACGGGCGCATTGTCGCTAGCTAGGAACGAACGCACGTGTGCATTACCTAGGAATACCGAAGTAATTCCATGCTGACAATGTGAAGGAACTATGTGTTATATCGTACTGTAACCAGTAAAAGTTACACATTACATAGTTAACAACACAATAAAAGGATACATGAAGTATTGTTGGTAAAGCGGACTGTTTTCAGTGATTTTCCTGAGCTCTGGAAATGATATGTGTCTCCCTTAATGGTGCAACAATTGGTGCAAAAACACTGCGCAAAAACAATGGTGCAAAAACACTGCACATGTCGCTGTGTATTGTGGACTGGAATAGGGGTATCTAGTAGCAGTGGAGGGTCATCTCAAATCTTGGATGCTAAATAACTATATTGCGGACCTCTCGAATTATGCATGCGCATAACCCAGTTATGGACATGGACAGATTAAGTCATTATTATGTAACAAAATGCTGAGTTCACGCACCTTCGTCTATCGGCTAGCAATCTGTTTCAGAAAACAAGGATACAGTTATTTACATATCTACTAGTTTCTCGTGTGTTATCAAGGGTGTGTCGAGAGATGGTTGTCTAGGGGGACACAATAACCTTCACTGGCGGCAGGACAAAATAGTGTAGAACATTTTTTGATGCCGTGCCGTCGTAACTTCAGCTTTTCGGCTAGCTCGACTCGGCTGGTGACATCGGAAGACGGGGGGATGCTGTTGAAATTTTTTTTGTCGCTGCGCCGCCGTAACTTCTTCACACATTAAAAAGGATCTAGGGGCATGTTCACGGGTCAAAACACGCGTATGACTATTGTAGCATTTATGCTATTTGTGGGTGTTTAAATCTACTTTCCTTAAGCTTAATTTGGTAAATGAGGAAGGTCAAGCCAGTAGATAGGCAGATTGTTGACCAACCGCATAAGTTACGTAATTACAGCAACTCGGTTGCAGATGCGCTCAGTGGGGCGTGGTATTCTGTTGCTAGCGTTTCTAGGCAAGCAGGTGGTTTCACTGTATCTTAGAGGGTGTCCCACAGAGCGTAGCTTGAATTGTATATTGTATTAGCCAATAACCTTAGCCGCTTATATAAACGTCTGTGATACGCATTTCGCCATCTGGGCGCTGGCGAAGGACTGGGACAGATCCAGGGTTGAACGGCACAGGTTGCCCTGCTGCCAAGAGAATGGCAAATCAAGTAGTGAAGCGTGGTGAGAATCGCTAACGTGGATTACGTTCCCCAAAATTTGTGTGTGCCACATTCAGCGTCCTGAGTGACTGTTCCGAACTTCGAAGAAGCCATGCCGCCACGACAGAGGTCTAGAGAAGAAACTTTCTGGTCGGCCCAGACGTCCGAGAATGACTGCCACGGCGAGTATTGGCGTCGATGAGAGAAAGTCGCGACGCGCTCACCCCAGCTCGGGCCATACTCGAACAGCGGTCTCGCAGCGACTTAGTCCGACAGCGTGACCGAATGCGACTCGAGAATTCGTAACGGCCAGTGGTAAGCGTATACTGCCAGGCGTCGTCATTCACGCGAACCCATTCGTCCGACAGCGTGACCGAATGCGACTCGAGAATTCGTAACGGCCGGTGGTAAGCGTATGCTGCCAGGCGTCGTCATCCGCGCGAACCCATTCGTCCGACAGCGTGACCGAATGCGACTCGAGAATTCGTAACGGCCGGTGGTAAGCGTATACTGCCAGGCGTCGTCATTCGCGCGAACCCATTCGTCCGACAGCGTGACTGAATGCGACTCAAGAATTCGTAACGGCCAGTGGTAAGCGTATACTGCCAGGCGTCGTCATTCACGCGAACCCATTCGTCCGACAGCGTGACCGAATGCGACTCGAGAATTCGTAACGGCCGGTGGTAAGCGTATACTGCCAGGCGTCGTCATTCGCGCGAACCCATTCGTCTGACAGCGTGACCGAATGCGACTCGAGAATTCGTAACGGCCGGTGGTAAGCGTATACTGCCAGGCGTCGTCATTCGCGCGAACCCATTCGTCCGACAGCGTGACCGAATGCGACTCGAGAATTCGTAACGGCCGGCAGTAAGCGTATACTGCCCGGCGTCGTCATTCACGATCATAGCAAGGACGGCGTCATCACTCGTGCGGCCGAAATACACCGTTCTGATTGTTTGTTGAGTTCGGCGTGATGATTTCATCAAACGTTCGTATTGTTTCAAGATGGGATTAGCCCAATGTAAATGTCTATTTTCTAATTGAATGTTTCTATTATTTGCTGTTTTATGAATGGTAGTTATCTGTGGTTTTGAAGTGAGGTATTATTAGGTATGAAGTATACATAATTATATATATTTGTTGTAACCTATTACTGTAATGAGAGTCCGTGAGGGCTAGCGATATGTTGTGTATTTATCTTATGGGATTTATTCTTAGATAACACTTGGCGCCTAGAGTTTGGTCGTGTAGTGGAACAATCCACCTTAGAAAGGAAGAGGAATTAGATAATTGAAAGATTAATTGTAACTTACCTTCTTAGTTAGATAGATTCAAAGATTCAGTGTTATTGTTTAGTATGTTCTGTTCAGATTTGGGTTACGGGATTTCTTTAGTCTTTTTATTTTGCTAAACGAGATACTTCCATAAAGGAAGATATCTTGTAATAAAATTGTCCTCGTTCTTTGTTGCTTGATCACGATAACTACTCATTCTCATATGCGTTGAACCTAGTATATACGAACCCTACTAGACCTGAACCATCTAGTGTACGGAGACCTCGCTAATCCGTGACAACTATGATTTTCTAGTGCACCATTCCCCTACCCGACAGAAATGATCGACGAACCACTCTCCTCTGGTTCTTGTTTAAACAAATCAAAATAGAGTGACCTGTACTGGCGATAACTGCAGGACATCGGCGGAGATGAACTTACAATAGTCCATAGTTAATACATAGACAGTAAGAATACATGACCGCGTGGTGAAGAACTTATTCTAGACCAGATGCATACGTGTCGACATCG
Source organism: Paraescarpia echinospica (assembly GCA_020002185.1). Taxonomy (NCBI): domain Eukaryota; kingdom Metazoa; phylum Annelida; class Polychaeta; order Sabellida; family Siboglinidae; genus Paraescarpia; species Paraescarpia echinospica. The sequence goes on along the minus strand of CM034544.1, from coordinate 635,105 downwards.
GCCCTGGTAGAAGTGGGACAGTCGCGGGAAAATGGGACCAGGAATTATCCTCCTCCAGTTTGCTTTTATTGTCTTCTTTTAATGTTGGGCTTTTTTATTTGCTATAATCGTTCGTGGTGAAATAACCTGGAAGGTGTGAAATCACTTGAAGCCAAGAAATGCTGTTTTCATAGAACAGTCATGTTTGCAACAAATAATGATATCGAAGAGTGATAATACAAAAACAGTAACATCTCGTCAACAAAGGGGATGTGGGTAAAAAGCAATACTTCCCACCTAAAAGTTGTAATGTTGTCAGCAGTTCAAATAGGACATATGTATAATGTTGACATTTATGTAGATTGGATATATAATTACCGGGGACAGGTCACTGAGCTATATAAGAACACACCTTGTAGTTGGAGGTCTCAAGTGGGTGCATTTGGAGGTCTCAAGGGGTGTAGTTGGAGGTCTCAAGGGAGTGCATTTGGAGGTCTCAAGGGGTGTAGTTAGAGGTCTCAATGTGTGTAGTTGGAGGTCTCAAGTGGGTGCATTTGGAGGTCTCAAGTGGGTGCATTTGGAGGTCTCAAGGGGTGTAGTTGGAGGTTTCAAGGGGTGTAGTTGGAAGTCTCAAGGGAGTGCATTTGGAGGTCTCAAGGGGTGTAGTTGGAGGTCTCAAGGGGTGCAGGTAGAGATCTCAAATGAGTGCTTTTGGAGGTCTCAAGGGGGTGCAGTTGGAGGTCTAAAGGGAGTGCAGTTGGAGGTCTCAAGGGGGTGCAGTTGGAGGTCTCAAGGGGTGCAGTTAGAGATCTCAAATGAGTGCTTTTGGAGGTCTCAAGGGGGTGCAGTTGGAGGTCTCAAGGGGTGTAGTTGGAGGTCTCAAGTGGGTGCATTTGGAGGTCTCATGGGGTGTAGTTGGAGGTTTCAAGGGGTGTAGTTGGAGGTCTCAAGGGAGTGCATTTGGAGGTCTCAAGGGGTGTAGTTGGAGGTCTCAAGGGGTATAGTTGGAGGTCTCAAGGGGTGCAGTTAGAAATCTCAAATGAGTGCTTTTGGAGGTCTCAAGGGGGTGCAGTTGGATGTCCCAAGGGGGTGCATTTGGAGGTCTCAAGGGGTGTAGTTGGAGGCCTCAAGGGGTGCAGTTGGACGTCTCAAGGGGGTGCATTTGGAGGTCTCAAGGGGTGCAGTTGGACGTCTCAAGGGGGTGCATTTGGAGGTCCCAAGGGATGCAGTTGGACGTCTCAAGGGGTGCAGTTGGACGTCCCAAGGGGTGCAGTTGGAGGTCTCAAGGGGTGTAGTTGGAAGTCTCAAGGGGTGCAGTTGGAGGTCTCAAGGGATGCAGTTGGAGGTCTCAAGGGGTGCAGTTGGAGGTCTCAAGGGGTGCAGTTGGAGGTCTCAAGGGGTGCAGATTTACCAACAGGGGGCATTTGGAGGTCTCAAGGGGTGCAGTTGGAGGTCTCAAGGGGTGTAGTTGGAAGTCTCAAGGGGTGCAGTTGGAGGTCTCAAGGGATGCAGTTGGAGGTCTCAAGGGGTGCAGATTTACCAACAGGGGGCAGCTGACGGTTGTTTCGGGAACCTGGTCAGGTCGTAAAACGCATCCACACAATGAACCACACTACAGGCCTGACACGACACAACCACACTACAGGCCCGACACGACACAACCACACTACAGGCCTGACACGACGCAACCACACTACAGGCCTGGCACGACACAACCACACTACAGGCCTGACACGACGCAACCACACTACAGGCCTGACACGACGCAACCACACTACAGGCCTGACACGACGCAACCACACTACACGTCTGACACGACACAACCACACTACAGGCCTGACACGACGCAACCACACTACAGGCCTGACACGACGCAACCACACTAAAGGCCTGACACGACGCAACCACACTACAGGCCTGACACGACACAACCACACTACAGGCCTGACACGACGCAACCACACTACACGTCTGACACGACACAACCACACTACAGGCCTGACACGACCACACTAAAGGCCTGACACGACACAACCCCATTAAAGGCCTGACACGACACAACCACACTACACGTCTGACACGACACAACCACACTACAGGCCTGACACGACGCAACCACACTAAAGGCCTGACACGACAAAGCCAAACTATGACAGAGAGTCATATGGTGTTTCCTAAAATATTAATTACATAAAATATATCAAGATAAATATCCACAACGAACACGATTATATTGTGTATCATATAAATACCCATCATTTGATTGCAGACATGCACTCAAGCCAATCTGCTTTGATCATTTTATCTTAATGTTTTAGTATAACTTGGTAAACACACAAATGGAGTATTTACACATCTATTTACAAACATTTCACGTAATTGAATTATATATGCTGAGAACACATCTGTTATCTACCGCCCACTCTACTCTAAGACCAACTCGTCTTCCTACAATCATGTTATCTACTCATTCCAAACTTACAATCCCTCTCTATATTCGTTCTCCCCCATCCACGTGTATATTTCCGGGGCGGTGCTATCTCATACGTTGGTCAATCAGGCCCTGGGATCGGTGAACCATCTTGTCAACACTATACAAGTTCCTCGGGCATTCACTAACTCCTCTAGCCCAATCCAGCCCACCTCTACCCCACCTTCGGAGTAGTGGCCAGGGCCAACAAGACAGGTCGTTGTCCCGCCATTCGGGTAATGGCCACTCTACAGATATATCGCGTAACTAAATGACCGCTACATATAGGCCTACACAACATTTGAGATATAACATAAAAGTCCATTTCTTACAACATTAACTATACGTGGCCGTGCCGTGGAAAGTGCCTCACTAAGACAGAGAAGATGAATGACAATCAGTGACACTATATCTGATACACTGACGACTGACGTTATGTGATATAACACATATATAATATGTGCGTGAACAATGTAGTGTTTTCATAGTTTCATCTGTCTCAGGCAAGACTCTCAAGGTTGGCACGACTCCATCTCTCACACCTGCAAACATAACATATTGACACATTCTGAGTAATAATTGCATGTTATGAAACTCTAAATTTACTCGAAATATTAAAAGGATATATAAGTATGTTTTAGACTTTTTCAAATTCATATTGTCTTTGATCCAGTCCCTAATCTAAAGCCTGGTTTTTAAGGTTTATTTTCTTCAATTTAATCAGCTGAAGACAAATGATTATTAAATGAAGTGATGACAAATACATATTAATTGAGCCAGTCCCTTATCTAAAGTCTTGATCTTGCCCTGGTTGTCTTTTGCAACAAAGTATATTTACTGATCAAAGCCATGAAACTTGCTGTTATACAATGTATATTCATTGGTTGGTAATTTCTACACAACTAAAAACATCCTCGGCCAGTCGTGGAGCCCAAAGTGAATCAGGTTCGTTTTAAATATTGAAATGTGTAAATGTTAATTGTTGAATAATAGGCAAAATGGTTCATTAAAATAAATAAATTACAAACGTTGTATTGAAATCCCCCAAATTACTTTTATTGTTAGATCTAACAAAACTTGCAACTATAAATAGTTATTTAATTGTATAGTCTATGAGCCGGATTACATAAGTTTGCAAAACGTTAACCACACTTGTTCAAACAATTTAATTAATCACTTCACCAAAATAAAATAAATAACGAATGGTACATGTTAATTTTGATTCAGTCACTTATCAATCGTTGCCAATTGTTTGTTGCCATGGTTACCGTTTGCAACAAAGTATATAGTTAGTGATCAAAGCCAGAAAACTTCCTGTTATACAATGTATATTAACGTCTACACAGCAACTGTAAACATCCTGTGTCATTCAGGAAGCCACAGAATCAGTTTGTTCAAATATTCTGGGTCTGAATATTTCAAGTAATACGCAAAGTCGGTTTAACTTTAATAAAAATAAATGGACGACAAGTTTTGTTGAAATCCTAAACAAATGACTGACTTAGATGAGGAAACTTGTCAAAGGGTAAATACCTTCTGTTACACCGTCAACTGATTTAGAGGCGGACTACGTTTGTCACATTTAGACCAGATCTGGTAAAACATAATTTGTCCAACGTATGTCACCAAACATTAACAATAAAACTGCAGTGACGAGTGACGCGCCAGTGTGTCACATACAGTGGACACCGGACAGGGTTTAGTCTTAATCACTGATAATTATAATCAAAGGAAACGATAAAAAGGAATGGTACAAGATAGTGTTGAATCACCCCGTCTAATGGGGCGAGTGCCCCGGGTACGGGTTGTTTAGAGGGCACAAAGTATGTTTACTATTGACAGCCAGGGACGAGGTAGAGAGACGACAGACGTAGCTGACGTCAGACGTAACTGACGACGTCACAGATACATTGTATCACAACGTCGAGGCGGAAACTTCTACCCTAGCAATCAACTGTGGGTTGTTTTGAGGGGTGTGGAAACTTCTACCCTGGCTGGGGTGTTTACAACGTCGTCTAATGAGGTGGTCATTTAGAGACGGGTCAGTGACAGTGGACAGTGTTGAGAGTAGATCAACTGTAGACGAGTGTGACAGTTGACAATCAACTGACTTACCTAGTTAAACCTCCACCGTCCAGTCTTGGTCAGTCCACCGAGTCGCCGTAGTCCGTCGACACACTTGGATGACAGGGAACAGTCGCTAACACTGAAAGACAGAGGACAGATACAGGACACGTGTCATGTCGTCACACGACTCTCGGTGACTCTACGTCACACAAACTAACTCGACTCAACCAGATAATATCATCTCACCCTATCACCAACTGTGGGTTGTCTGTCATCAGTTGACAGAAGACGTGACGGCTGTCGTCTGTCACCCGGGGGTTGTCCCAGCACCTGTATAAGTAGGAGACAGGAATAAGTGGACAGACACTGACAAACCCTCGGGTCGTCGCCGGTCTTAATGTGTCACCATAAACCCTTCGCGACAGTGACACGATCGTGTCAAGTTGTGTCACTTTTACGGATTAACGTTTTTAGGGGTTAATTGTTGACGGGCAATTTAAGGTTTGCAAAACACACGTTTACTGACGGGGCAATTAGCTGACTGGGGGTAAATAAAGAGAGGGTGGTAATTGTAGTGTGTCATTAAACATGTTCCTTACCCCAGATACTTCAGCTGTCCCCAGCGACCCAGACCGACAGCGAGGGCGGCCAGTGACTCGTCCGTTACACCGCACAGGTCCACGCTGAAACAACGACATATTATAAATGTTTATGTCACATTTCAGCCGTCGTCGGACAAACTGTCAACGTGTCGTGTCGTTGAACTACCTCCAGTAAACAACAACAAATGTCAGACTCGATCCACCAAAACAACACTTTTAACGCCAACATTTCTTCTGATACGTCAAATATTCGATGGTTGAGACGTCAACAAACTGGCAAAGACAAGTACGAGTTGCTACGGACGACGACAGGACGACGACGTTTCTAAAAGTCGCCAGTTAATTTGAAGCCGGTGTAACTAAAGTTGACGATGTCATCTTACAGACTTACTGTACGTCACTGAGTCGTGACATCTCGGCGACAGCTGCCACCAACGACTGAGCCGCCTCCACCGTTGACAGACATCCGTCGTTGCCGCTCAGACTACAAAGTAAGTAAAACGAGACATGTGACATGTGACAACTGGTCTATTAACGACAACATTCACGACACAAACGTCTACACAGGACAGACTCGAGTGAGACGATAAAGTCGTATTTCAACTGTCAGTGTCAGTTGAAACAAATGTAACTTCTGTGTCGGTCGTTGTCACATCAAAGGACGTCGATCGCCGGCCTTCGACGTCTTTAAAATGTAATACATAATAAAAGACAAATGTCAACCAAAGCCGAGGACAACGTCTCAAACAAACGTCTTCTCCACGTGTTGGCGACAATCTACAAATTATAAACAAATATACACCAACTTTGTGTGTCGACAGTCGCCAGACACCAGCAGTTGTTTCACGCAGACTTCACGAAACATTTCATTACAATTTACACAGTTCACTGTTTTGTTTTATATTTTAAACACCTGCTGCACTCTGCGTGTTCTTAAACCACAGATCGCTGTAACTGTTTACAACAGCAATAATTAAATATTTCTTACTCGAGCTCTTCCAACTGCCGCACGTGTCGCAGTCTCAGTGACAAGTCAGTCACTGTCTGCGGCGTTAAACCGCACCCGAACAACCTGAAACAACAAAATGTTTATTGTAGACTTCATCGACATAAATAATATCATCTGTTGTCGAACAAACTCTCAAAGTCTCTTCATCGTTGAACTACCTCCAGTAAACAACAACAAATGTCAGACTTGATCCATCAAAACAACACTTTTAACGCCAACAATTCTTCTGATACCTCAATTATTCGATAATTCAGACAAGAAACTGGTGAAACTAAAAGTCGGATTTCACTTGTCAGTGTCAGTTGAAACAAATGTATCGAGTCAGCTGTCCTGGGTGGGTCCAGGGGGGGTCGAACTTGGTACTATCTGACAGACTTTCTGTGTCGATCCTTTTTGTGGACGACTTTTTATACATTGTATCCTTATTCACCCGACCGGCCAAAGTGCAGATGTTGATCTGGAACATTCTATAAATTAATAAATATATTAATTATCAGCATTGCAACAATAAACACGCCGATCTGGTGAATGGTCATCTTAATGTTTTATACATTAAACAAATCCAATAGTAAATTATTAATAAAATTGTATCCATTATAAAATAGTTCAGCTATTGTTTGGTAAACGGAAGGGACTTTTATATAACTATTTTTTAAACTTTGATTAATTAAGTTAATACGCGTGTTTACATAGGCGTTGATTATAGCTAAACTTGTCTTTCCTCTTTGCTCCTACTGGAGGACGTAGCTATTTGAACCATTTTTCCCGCAGGAATGAAATTACCGTTATTACGGAATTAATCAAAGATCATACATTATTAAAATAGTTAACTTGTTCTTTTTCAGTTTTTGTTATAAGTGTACACAACTTACTGTATTATACTTACCTTGTTGCAGGGCGTAACCTAACAGTTAGTAAGATTACAGTTATTGATACATATTACACAGAAAAATAATACTATAGAACATTGCAAAGACACCGTTTGTGAACGCGACTGTCTGAAGCAGACGACATTTGATTTTGAAATGACGCCACAAACGTGCTTCCATCTGGAGACGTGTCTGGAACGAACGTAGTTCTCTGTGTGCTCGCCGAATGTCACTGGCGTCACATGTCATAGACACTTAGCTCCACGCCTGCCCTATTTACTCATAGCATACTGTTAAAATAATGACGTTTTATTTAAGTTTTAATATCGATAAATTAATATATGAAGCTGAAACTTAAATACGTTATGAGAGAACCCTCGGATATAAAAACGCAAAAAAGTGTAGAATTGTATTTTGTGAAATAACGTCTTAGAACTGTGTCGTTGGTCGGTCGCTTGGAAAAAACCTTAAAATTTTGAGTAGCCCTTGTGTTTACATACATAGTATATAGACCATTATATTGTGTTCATATGTGACATGCATGTTTGTGAGATATGTACATTTAAATCACAAAACCCGGCATGTCAACTCCACATTTATTTCTTGCAAATATAATACTGTCCAAGAAAAGTATGAAATAATGCAGTAATGAACTAGTGTGTTCTATTCAAACATGTCAGTGAGACACTGTGGTAAATACGAAAGACTTCATTATATGTCATGTTTTTTTCAAAGTTTTGGCTCAAATATTGGTACACGTTGGTGTAATCTCCTTTATGTTTTTGAACCACATATGACAGGAATAAATCTTTCTGTGAATAATTATAATAACTTACGTTACCTTACAACAAAAATCATCCTATGTACAGCTATTACTTCTGTAGATTTTACAAAGGTTGAATTGTGGGAAAAAACAGTAACGTATGTAAACAGATATATATATATAATTTATATATAATATATATAATTATATTATAATTATTTACATCATAAGGAGCCACTGTTGGGTATGGCTTACGATGGGGTGGGTGCGTATGGTGTTATTGAGTGTTTGGGCCATAGAATAGGCGACTGAAATCGTTTACGGTCTCAGCCTGGACCTGCGACTCGTTTAGTTTATTCCAGTGTACTATTGTCTTTACAAAGTATGAGTTTTTGAATTGGTCGGTGTGGGATGCATGTACTGTATAGCACCTGGTGTTATTGGTTGTTAGGTGTTGTACAAAGTTTGTTGTACAAAGTCTGGGAAATGTTTGGGTTGGATGCGTCTTTTATTTATTCTTTGGGGCCGAAAGTATGTTTCTGCGGGGATGGCTGGGATAGATCCCTCAGCTATTTTGTACATGAATTTAAGTCGTAGGTCCCGACGTCTGCTTTGCAGTGTATTGAGTTTTAGGTATGTTAATATGTTTGTGATCGATCCTTCATGTCTGGAGTGGTAGTCGCCGGTAATGAAGCGAGCAGCGCGGTGTTGGATACGCTCTAGTTTATCTATGTCCCCCTGATGGTATGGGTCCCACACTATGGCTCCGTACTCTAAGGCAGCGCGCACAAGGGCAATACATGCGGTCCGTTTGCTGTTTATAGGACAGTGTCGTATGTTACGCCTTAGGAAACCAAGTTTGCTTTTTTAGTTACTGTTGCGATGTGGGAGTGCCATTTAAGGTCGTCAGAGATAGTGATACCAAGATAGGGGTTGCAGTTTACAATTGTGACCCACCGAAATGAGATGCTTCTTGCTAATAGTCTATGAGCTGCCAAAATACTACTTCACCGAACGTATTTTAAAAAAATGGGCCAAGTGGCCTTGAAGTTCTTTGGACTAATACGTCAATAGGTGAGCCTGGCTGACCAAATGAGTGATAAGTCAGAACAAATTTAACATTGTTTTCTTACATTCATGTAAAGGTTGGGTAGGGTGCTTTACACGGTTTCAAAAATTATGACTGCTACAAAAATTGGCGAATTTATGGAGCATTTAACATAGTAAAGGTCAAAAAGTGTAAATTAAGAAAACGGCTGTTGAAGTTTTATATTATATATGCAAATGGATTGCATGGAAATATTACATAGACATATTAAACAGACCATTCACGCAAGATGAAGTACTAATGCAAATAAAAAAAATATCAATAGCAGGCAGTGAGCCTGCCATTGTCAAATACACAGGTTTACAGCTGGTCCCCCCAACTGAGCAACCCCTGTTATCAGGGCAAAGTCCACTATCCAGTTATCAATAGAAATCAGTGACTGCAGGAGGCAGCAGTAGAGAAATAGTAGGGTGGCTAAACAAACTCAAAGACAGTTGCAGCTTACTGTCCACCAAGCAGTAGCAGAGCTGTTTTATAATAATAATAATCCACAAGTTAAGTGGCAGTTATCTTCCTTTTATCATTCATGTGATGTTTATTGTGAGCAGGGTGGACAAATGGTTATCATACGTAGACAGGCACAGAAAGAAACTGACATTTTCTATGAAAAGAACACGTTTGCCTATCAATGGCATGTATTTTATATTGTTGCTGTTTCTGCCAGGCAGAAACAGTTTCTGCCCGGCATAAATCAAACAACCCTGCAGGTAATTATTAATCAAATGTTTTTTGGTGAATCATAGTTACAGATCATTAAGGGTTATGATGGAAGTAAAATGTTTACATGTTTACTGTTCACTGAAACTAGTAAGTGATCAGGGCAAAGTCCACTATCCAGTTACATCAGTAAGTTGGCTCCCATGATAGCTGCATATAATTGTCTTAATGGGAGCCTCCCCGACCTTACAGTGAATATTATATTGTAGTTTATGTGCTTATGATTCAAGCAAATACAGATTTCTTGTCTTGTGTATAGCAGAACTATGTCAACTCTTCTAATAGTTGACATTTGGTTGTTTCAGGTGTCAACTATATTGTGAATCTGTAATTATTAGCCTATATTGATACAACTGATTTACACAGTACAATGTCTACACAAGGCATGGCAAGTGTAAACAGAACAGTAGAATGCATTTGATATATATAAAGTGTAGGATATTTCACTCTATAGTTGTCCAGAATATTAATTTTCTATGTTTGTCACCTACAGGTGACAATACATCTTTAACTAATAGACACCACAGTCACACCATTTTATAATTATAATTAAATGAACATCAAAATAAACACAACTTGCAATTATAGAAAAATCAATAGTTTTGAAGATACAGTTTAAAAGCTGCATGCAACTGAGTTTAACAGGGGTCTGCTCTGCCTGTGACCAATTAAAGATTAGTCAAGGTCTCATTGGAACAATGCGGAGTGTCCTGAGGCCTGGCACAGTTTCTGGCACAATACACAACATCTACTGTTCAGGGTGGTCTCAAGGGCCCATCTCAAAACGACATCACTAGATAATGTAAACCTTTTGCACTTTGGGGCCCCTGAGGAGCCCTTTAAATTATTCAATCAAATACAGATTTCTTGTGTATAGTGGCAGTACCCGAAGATATGTCCATGCAAAATTAGAAAAAAAGTTGCTGAACGGTTTCTGAGATGTGGCAGCATGAGTGATGGCAGAGTGATGGCAATAGTCCCTTGGACCTTCGGCCCAAAGGACTAAAAATGGTTGCGCTAGCGTGAATAACTAATTATTTTTTAGAATTATTTTCGTCTGTATACTATTTAACCGATACCATGCATTAAATCGAGAAAGAAACAAGCTTTATTCCAATATTAATTGCAAGCCTTAAAATATATTACATATGTTTGCATGACTCATTTATATGTAATCACAGTCAAATTTAGCCGAGATCATCTTTATCCGAAAAAACATGAAAATGGTCAGAAAATGCGCTATCACGCGAAAGCCTTTTAATAACAAATAACTCAGTCACATATAAACCTGGATGAGATACACTGACTTAACTTGCTAATCGATAACTGCAAATACGACACCACGCGAAAACACAGTTTTGACATAAAATGACACACTAATGTCACCTAACAGTAAAACCCTGAGCTTCAGATTTACATAAGTATGCAAGGCCATTATAACTGTGACATCTCTGGGATTTACATATAAGTTTAATACTTTTAGAGACATTATTCGTGAAACAATTTTGAGAAATTATTATCAGGGTGTACTGTAGACATTGCATGATAATTAATTTCACAATGTTGCGAATAATTTATTTTGAAAATTATGTTAAATGAGCGCTTGATTGGTGCATAACTTAGCGCATGTCCATGGTGTTTTGTGTAGAATGAGCCAATCTTAACTATGCGTTTCACGTTGTAATTGTAACTTGGATATGTCTTTTGCGTGGTATCAAGGTCTCTCATAATATTCCTCCTGTAGGTATTTGTTGACATAGTTTAACCACTAAAGTGTAATAGTATAATGAGGATAACACAATACTACACCACTTGTAATAGTATAATGAGGATAACACAATACTACACTTTATCCACTAAAGTGTAATAGTATAATGAGGATAACACAATACTACAGTTTATCCACTAAAGTGTAATAGTATAATGAGGATAACACAATACTACACTTTATCCACTAAAGTGTAATAGTATAATGAGGATAACACAATACTACAGTTTATCCACTAAAGTGTAATAGTATAATGAGGATAACACAATACTACACTTTATCCACTAAAGTGTAATAGTTTAATGAGGATAACACAATACTTTGCTTTGGCAACATAGTTTACATTAAAACAACATATCAAGTTGTTATTTCATTGTGTCCTGACAATAGCACAATAGTGAGTTTAGTTATTATGATTTTGTTGTCAGGCATATACTAAAAATATGTGTTTTTCATAAAACATACTGTACTGACCTTCTCATTAATGCATGTCACCATAAATTGTAGATTTAGGGCAGCACGTGTTTCTACGCTTTCTCTTTCATGCAGTATCTATGTGTTTCGCGGGGTATCAATTATTTCACAAACAAATTATTCCTGCTTTGTATTGTTAATAATGCCAATTTTCACCAACAATGAGAACTGACGTGCAATAGCGAAACCATCTCAAGACGTCTCGAGCGCGTCTTGAAGGAGTCTTGAGCAAATCTCGAGGATCTAACATGTTTGATATTTTGGGAGCGTCTCAACGCATCTTGACCTTATCCTGACCTCGTCTCCACCGCGTCTTGTGTCAAGACTTGATGTGCGGGTCGAGACGCGGTCGAGATGAGACGAAGCAGTTCCACTTACCAAAGAGGAACTGGCATGGAATCACATGGTAGGTCGTAGGCTCTACACATGTGCAGATCCAGAAGGGACACAGGAGCAAACAAATCTTCAGTTACAATTAAAATATAGTAATTGGCAGAAAATCATAATCTAAATGTTACAAGAATGCACAGTTTCAAGTGTTTTGTTAAAAAACATGGGTGGGAGAGGGGGTACGCCTTCCGTCCCAACCCCCAGGGCGTTTTGTTTTTGGCCAAAAAGTCTGTGTATGACTTAAATATGCATTACTTGGCTGAACACACAGACTTTCTAAGTTTACATATTATCTAGAATTTTGTATAAAAATAATGGTTGGGAAGTGGACACCCCACCCCACAGTGTTTTCTATTTATTCCAGCAAATGATGGATTTACAAATAAAATATATATTACTTTGCTGAAAAACATGTTTTCAGTGTCCAAAAATTGCATATTTTCAAGTGTTGTGCCTTGGCGACATACATGCCCAAGGTATTTATTTTTCCCACGACATAACATTGTTTACAACGGGAAATCTATTAACTGTCAAAGCAATTAGATTGTGTAGCGTTGTTCCAATATCGCCACTTCATCTTGGCAACCAAATGAGTATATTCACAACTGAAAAATACAGTAGAACTGCGCAGTGGCCGTAGAACGGCAGTCAAAGTGGCCACCTGTATCGCCTATTGCATATGTTCGCACAACCTAAAGGAACATAGCATTGTTTCTGGGAATAGGTTATATCACTGTGTTCTTCCAAAATGAGCAAGAAAACCCTGCCATTTTAGTTTTGCATTCGCCGTGTAAGTACACGCATCGACCCGTCTTGCCTCAAGACGCATTCTCGTCTCCTTGGTGTGCGGGCACATCACCTGGGGACTGTCTGGGAACTAGCTTGAGACACGGTTGAGACGAGATGCTCAAAACGCAGTCAAGACGCATCGAAAACGTGTCTCGACTGCGTCTCGAGCGAGTCTCTTTGGTGTGCTTAAAGCAACAAGAAAACTACTTAAACAGCTAATGAATTTACATTACACGTGACGGTTTATCTGTGATGTATACCAGCAAGCCATAAAAATACATAATGTATAATATTATAGAGACACAAGATGTTGCAAGTCCGACGGTCTATGCGTTTCGTGTGGTATCACACGATTCGGACATGCAACTTCAAACCCCTCTCTCTGGCAGGAATATCCATACTAAGGTGTCCCATGATTTTTCTTCAAATCTTCAATATGTTTAATTTCTCATATTAAAAAATGAATACGATACATGAAAGTCACCAAATCGACAACGTGTCCAGGTTTCGTGAGAATCGACCATAATATATATATATAAATGACTTGTCACAGCGAAGTGGGTATTAAGTCACAAAATACGAAATTTTATTTTGTGCCATTTTTATTTCATAGACCACAACCTTTAAAATGATACCTCATTTGTTGAAATATCTTCAGTAATTTTTGATTTATTGCTAACAAATTAAGCAAACTTTATAAAAGCGACGTTTTGAGAAAAATAGGTTTAAAAATTGGGCAAAGTGAAAAACCAATGTCCATAGCAACAACACATTTAACATTGAGCTACTTGCACCAAACTTTGTAGGTTTATTCTATGTATGCATCACAACATATTCACACAATTTCAGTTCACAAATGCACTGGGTAAATGTTTCCAATGCTGATTGTTTGCAATACAATAAATTAATTAAATTCAAGTTTTTACCATCACAGCTGCAAATAAAATAAGTTTCCATAAGATGCACGGAAAGTTATCCTGTATAATAATACTTGTACGTTCCTGTCCAGAGCAAAGTGGATTAAGGGATTTAAAGATTGTAAAACATAAGTGTATGTTACACTTAAAAAAGAAAGTCTATCGGCATCAAACCGAGAAACTACTGCTATAGTTTCCATAAGATGCACGGAAAATAGTCCAGTATGATAGTAGCATGTAAACCCAGCAGGAGAGTAGATAACCATTACACGCATACAATTATTGTGAACTAATTTCATGAATTATTATATTAATTACATTCGTACAAACCAGTGAACATACTTGAAGGTCCGATTCATCAAGAATTTAATAATCTAGCACATTTTCAAGGAGCCTGCTCCTGTGTGTAGAATTGTTCACACCATTCAAGGTGCACGTACTCAGTGCATACGCGGCTTTTAACGCTCTCTCAGTAACTTAAATAAGTCTACATGTCTACTAATAAGCTACGCGTCACTAATCTAAATAATATGAATATCTAAACACATACAGTATACAGTAGACTAACTAGTGCATTGAATATCTATAGCCAGTTTTATGTTTTATGTTCCGCAAAATTAAGTTTTGCTCTTTCTGTAAATAATTTATACCCTCTCTAACCTATGAAATATAATCAACTTTAGGAAAATATTAATGTGTTGTATTATTAATAATAGTATTACCAGGTATGTAAACATTTTGTTTCCAGAACGTGGGGTGGATGTGGTACGAAAAGAGAAAAAAGAATAGAACAGGGTGGAGATGTTCGCTGAATAACATTTTGCTCCTACACATATATTTATGCATGGTACAGTTGATCAATATAGACATTAAAAACAAGTTTTTGGCAGAGTAATTTCCAGGTCCTATTACATTTCTGCTGTAATTCTTTAATCTGTTTGTAAGAAGCTGACCAACTTGAATGTCCAGGACCAATGTGTCTTGCATAACACAACCATTTATAGAACTGATATATGCGTTGTTGATAAAAATATTAACAATATGACACTGTCTAAATGCAGTTAATCTTGTGACATAGATGACAGGAACTGGGTGGGAGATGAATCATTCCACGCAGCATGATATCATAGGAACCTTCAGCATATATCCACTACACTTGATTTATGACCAGTTGTCTTGCACCAGTTTCACTCTTCAAAACCCTAACTGTTGTACTTGTGAGTTGTGACATATTAAATACTGCTGGCTGGATCACTAGTTTTGGATCCACTGGTGTGAAGTGACTCTTGATCTGCCTCTAGTTAGCTGCAGCCAGATATATACATTTCTATTATCCAAACAAAGATATTTGCTAGGCTAAGAATGTAAACAAATCATAAACGTCTAAACTGGAGTAAAAGTGCATATCTGGTAGTAAATATAAACATTACCAGAAGCACGTGTTTAAATGTACATGGGATAAAACATTGTTAATGTTTGTGAAGAAAACATTGTAAAGTTGCTCACAATGTCATAAGATTTTCACACTTTCAAGCTGTGTGAATCCTACTTGTAACCACGGTTATTGTGCTGGTAGTCAAATTGCCAAGTGTTGTAACAACAGAATACAACAGTATGTGAATTAATGACATAGCGTCTGAGAAACAATACAATAAGTGAACAAGCTACATATGAATAAGGTATATAAATATATAATTTGAATGCCAGGTTCTGTACCATAATAATATAACATTTTAGAAATACAAATGTGTGTTTTGTAATCTAAAAATGCATTATTGTATGTGTTTATGAATTGAAATACGTAAATGTTATTTTGAGGCATACATCAAAATGTAGCGGTGGAACATTTTCTGCTCAGTATATCTGGAAAAGGATACCACTGTATATACTGTTCAGACACTTATTGTTATTGTCAAACACGTGTCTTGTGGAACGCTGTTTCATACATGTTGTCTCCATATGTCAGATATGTGGAACACAGTGGCACAGTGGATAGAGCATCAGACTCCCAATTGAGAGAACCAGGGTTTGAATGCTGTGCTGCCGTGCCGAACCTTGGACAAGTTTGTTCACTCTACATTGCTTCAGTTCACTCAGCTGTATAAATGAATATCCACCACTGGCTACAGACAGTGGTGGATGTTTGTGTACGAATAGTCTTGATGCATTAATTGCAACATGGCTGAATGCTTCCCAGAGAAGTCGAAATGGTGTTCGATTGAACAGGTCTGCCAGGGAGTAAAGTGTAAGGCGCATTGAGCAGTCCTGATGACGGGATACTATGCTATGTAAAAACTTACATTTATGTGGTTAAATTTATATTTTATAAACATAACAACTTGCTGGAGTATAATTAACTTGCTATATTTATTTGTAATTTGTCTTCTTTCACTTGTAAACAATTTATATTTCGATGCATTTTGTCATGTTGTTTTTGTGTATTATATTATTGTTGTTTTTGACACTCTCCCTTATTGTTAATAACTGATCTACAACATTTTGCACAATATAATGACATTGTATTATAGATGGTTTGTATTTGCAGGAATTGTTGAAATAAATATAAATCATCATAATTTGATAAAAAGCTCTTCTTTGCCGTATGTCAATGTTTATTTCATTTGGCCCGATTTTCTGTTTTTTTATTCTGCCCCCCACACGTGAAACATTAAATACACCATATTACACAGGTAGCTCATATAACACAGAATAATAAGTGAACATTTCATGAGTGTTATTCTTGGCTCTGAATAAAATGTCTCTGTAATAGTAATCGTGTGTAATTGTTGGCCCATTTAAAAGATGCCTCAGTTCCAACTACAATGCAAGCAGTCAAATATGGGTATACCGATTATGTCAGATTTGTCTGCAGCTGTTGGGTATGTTATCCAATATATGGTACCAACCAGAAAGTTGTAAAAATGTACAGACAATGACTAAGCTATTAATGTAATTATGATTACATGCACAAGTAAATACAATTGATTACACTCATTTTCTCAGTAATCGTACTCATACATTTTAACAGTACAGCTGTAATCCTGTTTGACAACATTTGTGACCAGGCCTGGGGTCAATTACATTATAATGTAACCTATTACTATTACTGAGTTTCCTTCCTATTACTATTGCATGCTGAATTTGATATATTACTATTACATTTGTAGCAATTACTATTACTATTACATTTTTCATCGGAACTGTATAGTATAATACACGGTATGCATAAATATGTATCACAAAATGTAACTATCATATTTAGTATTATCTACTAACTACACTGTTTATGGGTAGAACATATTTTTCAATTTATATTTTAGTACTAAAGCGTATATAGGAATGAAAGACAAAAGCAATGTCGCTGTCTCTTTAAATTGTTCAATATAATCAGTGTAATTAAACAATACTGCACTACTGCTGCTAAAATGACATGTATACGGTACAATAAATGTTAATGCAACATGTCAATGCATTAAGATTAAACATCTTAAAAACGAACTTAATGTTATGACAAGCTTGGCTATGTGATGGGCCAGTAGGCACACTGTCACAAACTTGTTCAAAGTATTATTCACGCCACGGTATACTCATAATGATTTACATTAACCTTACTTTCGAAATGGTATACTTCTAGTGTCCCATGTTCGTGCGTTGCGCTATTCCATGGCAATGCAATATTTGATCTATAGTCACCTGCTCGGTTTCTGCCCTATCTGAGTTTCTGCCTCATTACGATTATATAGCTGGATCTCATATTAAATACATCTTTAGTCAGATATATCGGACACAATGAGCAAAGGACGTCTACAAACTTGCAACAAAGTTAGTTGTCAAAAATTAAAACGAGGCAAACAGGTTTTTGACAGATATTTTCATAGCGAACGCTGTCCACGTGACTACAGTGCACCATATCGGTGACGGTGACGTAAACAACTGTAATATTAAAATTTATCGGGCGAAATTGTAAGCAACTATTCACCCTAATAACCACAGGAAAGTTAACGAACAGCTCATGGAATTTATACAGTGAATGCGTTGCGATTTGTCGCACAGTGATGATTTTGAACACGATGAGGCAGAAACCGAGTGCTTCCGTATAGCGCGTGAAGTGATTATGGTCTTACAAATATTGTAAGTATTTCACTAAAAACAACTTATTTGACGCTTTGTTTGCATGCCATTGATGAAATAAGTGGTTCTGATTAATAATATTGATATGTTGCTGGACGATTTCAAAAATTGTTGGTGACAACTGCATATTATGCTTGTGTAAAGCAGAAACCGAGTGGACCAGTATACTACACTGAATGATGACAAGCCAACCAGGTTTATAACAATTGTAGCTGTAGTTCAACACAAACTTTCATTGATGCATTTAAACAGAATGGAACAAATGACACAATACGAAAGGGATACTGAATTGTCAGTGCATACAACAATAGTCAATGTTACTTTGTTTTGTCTTGGAAGCTGGAGTAAATTTTCCTTGTTATTGTCAATATTGTCTTATTGACGCATGCTACGAGAAATCTTGTGACACGATGATTCTTAATCACAGATAACGCTATGATCTCACGGCATTAATTTGTACCGCACGTGACATCTTTGATACAAATAACACGATTAATAATGTCTTGATTTTGCCATCGAACATGACATGTGTTCATGTTATTGTTGACGTTCCAAAATGTCGGGGTTCTGTAAACCACGGAATGAGGTGGAACAACGCGAAACCGATGTAAAAATCCCTCGAGCATTCGATGTGTGCTTCGCTTCACACTGATACTTCATACATACTTAAATATCCATGTAATACAACCTCCCTGGCAAATACAAAGGCATAATATCTATCTAATAACTTCTGCTAACTGGGCGACATGCTGAGTGCGAAGGGTGGTGTGGATGCAGCAGTAACAGCGAGAGTGAGGTGTGCCTGGTAGAAGTTCAGGGAGTTAACACCTTCCTGACTTCCAAGGCGCCCCCTCTCGAAGATGAAGGGCCATGTGTACACAGCTTGTGTCAGAAGTTGCCTGTTGTATGGGTGTGAGACGTGGGCCATGAGGACCGATCATGATACGAGGATGGAAAGGGTTGAGATGAGGATGGTGAGATGGATGTGTGGCGCATCACTCAGCAACAGACAGCCCAGTGCAGAGTTTAGAAGAAGAGTAGGAGTGGAGGCGATTGGGGATGTGATCAGAAGAAGCAGGCGGAGGTGGTAGGGGCATGTAGAGCGAAAGGACGACGCAGACTGGGTGAAGGGCTGTACAAGGTTAGTTAGTGCTGGATGGGACAGCTCCCGTCGGCAGGCCAAGGAAGACCTGGCAGAATTCTGTGTCTGTAGACTTGAGTCTGATGGGTATCGACCCACAGGATGCATGGGACCATGTCAAGTGGAAGAGGACATTTGGAAGAAAGGCAAACCCAGCAGAGCCTGGAAAGACCGCCTCTATACGACGACGATGATGATGATGATGATGGTGGTGATGATAGTGATGATGATGACGATGATGATGGTGGTGGTGATGATGATGATGATGGAGTTGAGGAAAATGATATATAGTGCATGGGGCATGTTGACTCGCTGGAAATTTGTATTTTAAACATGGAGGAACTCAGAATGCAACTTTAACTGACGACACACGCAATAAGCATTAGGCATATTTTTCTTCATTCAGATGAGTGCACTGATCGGTCGAAGTACCATTCCATATGCGGATCCAGGGGGGTCCATAGGGTACGGACCCCCCTTTTTGAGTACCAAAAATCCATTGCAATTGCATGTCAACTGGGGACAAAAGCATTGCCAAAAATAAAACAATGTGAAACTTCCTTGAATGTAGTGATGATCCGGTTTCTTGGTTATTCATTCTCAAGAAACTTTTGAGATAGAGATTGAGGTTGAGATACGTAGATGCCAACTTCACAGTGCTACAAGGGAGTGAAGTAGAACAGTCACAGTGCTACAAGGGAGTGAAGTAGAACAGTCACAGTGCTACAAGGGAGTGAAGTAGAACAGTCACAGTGCTACAAGGGAGTGAAGTAGAACAGTCACAGTGCTACAAGGGAGTGAAGTAGAACAGTCACAGTGCTACAAGGGAGTGAAGTAGAACAGTCACAGTGCTACAAGGGAGTGAAGTAGAACAGTCACAGTGCTACAAGGGAGTGAAGTAGAACAGTCACAGTGCTACAAGGGAGTGAAGTAGAACAGTCACAGTGCTACAAGGGAGTGAAGTAGAACAGTCACAGTGCTACAAGGGAGTGAAGTAGAACAGTCACAGTGCTACAAGGGAGTGAAGTAGAACAGTCACAGTGCTACAAGGGAGTGAAGTAGAACAGTCACAGTGCTACAAGGGAGTGAAGTAGAACAGTCACAGTGCTACAAGGGAGTGAAGTAGAACAGTCACAGTGCTACAAGGGAGTGAAGTAGAACAGTCACAGTGCTACAAGGGAGTGAAGTAGAACAGTCACAGTGCTACAAGGGAGTGAAGTAGAACAGTCACAGTGCTACAAGGGAGTGAAGTAGAACAGTCACAGTGCTACAAGGGAGTGAAGTAGAACAGTCACAGTGCTACAAGGGAGTGAAGTAGAACAGTCACAGTGCTACAAGGGAGTGAAGTAGAACAGTCACAGTGCTACAAGGGAGTGAAGTAGAACAGTCACAGTGCTACAAGGGAGTGAAGTAGAACAGTCACAGTGCTACAAGGGAGTGAAGTAGAACAGTCACAGTGCTACAAGGGAGTGAAGTAGAACAGTCACAGTGCTACAAGGGAGTGAAGTAGAACAGTCACAGTGCTACAAGGGAGTGAAGTAGAACAGTCACAGTGCTACAAGGGAGTGAAGTAGAACAGTTTACACACCATCTGAATTCAATGGACGATAACATGAAGTTCACAGTCGAACCAGAACATGACGACATGCCAGCCTTTCTAGACACATGTATATGTCTGAAGGACGATGGATCAACCAAAGTTAAGGTGTATCGGAAGACAACACACACAGACCAGTATTTGAACTGACATTCAAACCACCCATTAGAACACAAACGATCAGTGGTGAATACACTCTTCCAAAGGGCAGACAATTTGGTAACCGAAGAGGAGGATAAGACCAAAGAGGTGGAGCACATGAAGAAAGTTGTGAAAACGAACGGTTACAAACCTTGGACGTTTAACACCACACTACACAGGAGAAATGAGGAGAATGTCAACGCCAAAGAAACCAACAGAAGACAACATGCCATAGGTCTACCCTATATTAGTAAGCAATCTGAACAATTGGCAAGCATTTTCAAGTCCTACGACATACCAGTGTACCACAAACTTATCAACACCCTGAGGTCCCTGCTGGGACACCTAAAAGACAAAACAGACAAGGCAGCAACGTGTGGGGTGGAATATCACATCCAATGCCCAGGTATCGACCAACACTACATATGAGAAACAGCGAGGGCACTGGGCACACGATTTAAAGAACATCTATCGTGTCGCCAACTCTTATAAGAGATAAGCAAACATAAGTTGAACACAGGCTACCAGTGTTCGATGAAAGATGTACAAGTCTTAGACCTCAAAGAGAACTGCCGAAGAAGAAAGACCAAGGCCAACTTCACAGTGCTACAAGGGAGTGAAGTAGAACAGTCACAGTGCTACAAGGGAGTGAAGTAGAACAGTCACAGTGCTACAAGGGAGTGAAGTAGAACAGTCACAGTGCTACAAGGGAGTGAAGTAGAACAGTCACAGTGCTACAAGGGAGTGAAGTAGAACAGTCACAGTGCTACAAGGGAGTGAAGTAGAACAGTCACAGTGCTACAAGGGAGTGAAGTAGAACAGTCACAGTGCTACAAGAGAGTGAAGTAGAACAGTCACAGTGCTACAAGGGAGTGAAGTAGAACAGTCACAGTGCTACAAGGGAGTGAAGTAGAACAGTCACAGTGCTACAAGGGAGTGAAGTAGAACAGTCACAGTGCTACAAGGGAGTGAAGTAGAACAGTCACAGTGCTACAAGGGAGTGAAGTAGAACAGTCACAGTGCTACAAGGGAGTGAAGTAGAACAGTCACAGTGCTACAAGGGAGTGAAGTAGAACAGTCACAGTGCTACAAGGGAGTGAAGTAGAACAGTCACAGTGCTACAAGGGAGTGAAGTAGAACAGTTTACACACCATCTGAATTCAATGGACGATAACATGAAGTTCACAGTCGAACCAGAACATGACAACATGCTAGCCTTTCTAGACACATGTATATGTCTGAAGGACGATGGATCAACCAAAGTTAAGGTGTATCGGAAGACAACACACACAGACCAGTATTTGAACTGGCATTCAAACCACCCATTAGAACACAAACGATCAGTGGTGAATACACTCTTCCAAAGGGCAGAAAGTTTGGTAACCGAAGAGGAGGATAAGACCAAAGAGGTGGAGCACATGAAGAAAGTTCTGAAAACAACCGGTTACAAACCTTGGACGTTTAACACCACACTACACAGGAGAAATGAGGAGAATGTCAACACCAAAGAAACCAACAGAAGACAACATGCCATAGGTCTACCCTATATTAGTAAGCTATCTGAACAATTGGCAAGCATTTTCAAGTCCTACGACATACCAGTGTACCATAAACTTATCAACACCCTGAAGTCCCTGCTGGTACACCTAAAAGACAAAACAGACATGGCAGCAACGTGTGGGGTGGAATATCACATCCAATGCCCAGGTATCGACCAACACTACATATGAGAAACAGCGAGGGCACTGGGCACACGATTTAAAGAACATCTATCGTGTCGCCAACTCTTATAAGAGATAAGCAAACATAAGTTGAACACAGGCTACCAGTGTTCGATGAAAGATGTACAAGTCTTAGACCTCAAAGAGAACTGCCGAAGAAGAAAGACCAAGGAGGCAATTAACATCTACAGGGGGAAGCCTTCACTGAACAGAGACGTTGGCCAGGACTCGGGAGCTCCCGTCAGTTTGCTGTTAGTGAGCTCATTTTAACACCACACCAAGAGCAATGATGCAGCAACTTTGAAACAAGTGTAATACAAATGTAATAACTTCTACCCATATCATCAGAAATGTGGAAATATTTCAATGGATATGTTTATGAGCCACATTGAAAAACTTTGTGTGTAAAACCAGAAAGTGAAACTGCGGCTAGTGAGATACCTTTCGACCCAAGAAAGATTACCCAGTCAATAAATGAACACATAAACAGACCTTTCACACAAGATGAAGTACTATCACTAATTAAAAAACTTAAAAACAAAAAGGTGTGTGGTATTGATAACATTATAAATGAATACTTGAAAAAAACAGCCTACACCTGTCCATTGCACAAAGTGCATCGGAACAAAGCCCAGAACGTATTTATGGGAAATTATCACGTTTTGATACTGTTCATCTTGAAGGTATATTAGCATAGAAAGAATTGCTTTAATAATAGAGTATGAAAAATCACGTATGGCTACCAAAGGCACAAGCAAGAAACAGAAATAAACAACATCGTTCTAGTGATGCCTTCTAGTACAAATCATCACTTGTATGGTAGCTGCCTGCCGGAGTATTGAGAAATTATGTAATTGGCTAAAACAACCGCGAAAATACACTCAAACTTGTATCTCCTGTATCATATGTTCTATAACCAATATTTCCTGTATCATATGTTCTATAACCAATATTTCCTGTATCATATGTTCTATAACCAATATCTCCTGTATCATGTTCTATAACCAATATATACTGTATCATATGTTCTATAACCAATATATCCTGTATCATATGTTCTATAACCAATATTTCCTGTATCATATGTTCTATAACCAATATCTCCTGTATCATATGTTCTGAGTAATAACCAATAGTAGTCATACGCGTTCCCGTACCGACACAGCGGTATCTGAACACGTACTGCAATCGCAGATCAAACCAGTTTAGACTATATTATGCTTCCCAAAGAAGTCGATATGGTGTTTGATGCATTGTTTTTTGTCTATGTATTGATTTGGTGCCCTAACTGCATTTTCTTGGAATGTGAACAGCGTTTATAGAACTAGCCAATACCGACACTGGAGTTTTGTAGCATTTCTGCTATTTGTGGATGTTTAAATCTACTTTCTTTAGGTTTAATTTGGTAAATGAGGAAGGTCAAGCCAGTAGATAGGCAGATTGTTGACCAACTCCATTAGTTACGTAATTACAGCAACTCGGTTGCAGATGCGCTCAGTGGGGCGTGGTATTCTGTTGCTAGCGTTTCTAGGCAAGCAGGTGGTTTCATTGTATCTTAGAGGGTGTTCCACAATGCCTAGCTTGAATTGTATATTGTATTAGCCAATAGAAATGATGGAAACCTGTCATATAATGTGCAAATAGGTCCGCTTATATAAACGTCTGTTGTACGCATTTCGCCATCTGGGCGCTAGCGAAGGACTGGGACAGATCCAGGGTTGAACGAGGCAGGTTGCCCTGCTGCCAAGTGAATGGCAAGTCAAGTCGTGAAGCGTGGTGGGAATCGTTAACGTGGGTTATGTTCCCAAGCTTGTGTGTGTGTAATATCCAGCGTCTATAGTGACTGTTCGGGCTTCGAAGATGCCATGCCGCCACGTCAGCGGTTTATTGAAACAACGTTCCGGTCGGCCCCCAACGTATTTGCATCGATGAGCGATAATCGCGACGCGCTCACCCAGCTCGGGCAATCCTCGAACAGCGGTCTCACAGCGACATCGTCAGAAAGCTTGACCGAATGCGACTCATAACGGCTGGCGGCAAGCGTATACTGCCCGGCGACGTCATTCGCATGAACACGTTCATCCGACTTCTCGATCGTTTGCGACAGGGCAAGCAAGACCTCTCGATCGAATCACCGAATGCGACTCGAGAATTCGTAGCGGCCGGCGGTAAGCGTTTACTGCCCGGCTTCGTCTTTTACGCGAACGTATTCAACTGACTTCGACTGACGAGGGATATGAGAAGATCGGGGGAGGGTGTAAGATTGAGAGGGGGGTGCTACTGGTCTTACATGAAGGGTGGATGCAGGCAAACTAGGAAAGAGAACAAAAGAAAAACACCAATGATGCAGGAAAATGGGATGGCCACAGCTGAGATACGTGACGAGGGATATGAGAAGATCAGGGGAGGGTGTAAGATTGAGAGGGGGGTGCTACTGGTCTTACGTGAAGGGTGGATGCAGGCAAACTAGGAAAGAAAACAGAGGAAAAACACCAATGATGCAGGAAAAGGGGATGGCCACAGCTGAGATACGTGACGAGGGATATGAGAAGATCGGGGGAGGGTGTAAGACTGAGAGGGGGGTGCTACTGGTCTTACATGAAGGGTGGATGCAGGCAAACTAGGAAAGAGAACAAAGGAAAAACACCAATGATGCAGGAAAAGGGGATGGCCACAGCTGAGATACGTGACGAGGGATATGAGAAGATCAGGGGAGGGTGTAAGATTGAGAGGGGGGTGCTACTGGTCTTACATGAAGGGTGGATGCAGGCAAACTAGGAAAGAGAACAGAGGAAAAACACCAATGATGCAGGAAAAGGGGATGGCCACAGTTGAGATGCGTGACGAGGGATATGAGAAGATCGGGGGAGGGTGTAAGATTGAGAGGGGGGTGCTACTGGTCTTACATGAAGGGTGGATGCAGGCAAACTAGGAAAGAGAACCGAGGAAAAACACCAATGATGCAGGAAAAGGGGATGGCCACAGTTGAGATGAGTGACGAGGGATATGAGAAGATCAGGGGAGGGTGTAAGATT
Source organism: Paraescarpia echinospica (assembly GCA_020002185.1). Classification (NCBI taxonomy): domain Eukaryota; kingdom Metazoa; phylum Annelida; class Polychaeta; order Sabellida; family Siboglinidae; genus Paraescarpia; species Paraescarpia echinospica. The sequence continues at coordinate 609,417 of CM034544.1, read as the reverse complement.
GAGAGGGGGGTGCTTCTGATCTTACATGAAGGGTGGATGCAGGCAAACTAGGAAAGAGAACAAAGGAAAAACACCAATGATGCAGGAAAAGGGGATGGCCACAGTTGAGATGCGTGACGAGGGATATGAGAAGATCGGGGGAGGGTGTAAGATTGAGAGGGGGGTGCTACTGGTCTTACATGAAGGGTGGATGCAGGCAAACTAGGAAAGAGAACAAAGGAAAAACACCAATGATGCAGGAAAGGGGGATGGCCACAGTTGAGATGCGTGACGAGGGATATGAGAAGATCAAGGGAGGGTGTAAGATTGAGAGGGGGGTGCTACTGATAGGAAAGTAGTGGTTCAACAAATCTGTACCAGACCCTCAGTCCTGCTCAGCAGGGAACAAACTGGAAAAACATATATATCCTCTTTTTGCACATGATTGCCGAACATACCTGGTGTTTTCTTGGATATTTCATTTTTTGTATCTGTTACCATAATTTATACTTGTTGCATTGTTTACTCGTTTCTTTCAGAAACCATCAGCGTACGATCCATCCTAGACTGAACTGAACTTGATAAGACAACCACCAGACTATGTAACACTCGTCAAACGGGTTTCCTCTGCAATGTCTGCTTAGCTAAAACGTGATGTCACATTCATTTACGTCACAGATATGTTACCCGTCCAGCTTCGTGCTCAGGAGAAAATACTTAACATCGAGGTTTGCAGTGTTGGAGTCAGTTTAGCCTTGCGTAGAAAGAAATGATAGTAATGACACCTAATTGTATGATCTTAGCGAACATATTTTGAACGAGTCTAAATAATAATATATTTTATTTAATATAGCGCCAGATCCAATTATAAATTGTTCGTGGCGCTTTACAACATGTAGAACCCAGATAGAGGTATTAATGATGGCTAAATAAGCATGCATTTTATAAAAGAAAATTTAAATATTAGTAAAATACGAATAAATACAGTAATTAAATAAATATATTAAAATAATGATCATAGCTACAGTTCTATGTAGAAATAAGACATTGTCAATTCATTTAACTGAACTAATGTACATGTAAGTATAAAATAAATATATAAATAGGTTAATTAATACATAAGAGATATAAAACAAATCAATGCAGAGAGTAAACTATGCCACATTGGACAAGAACGAGAGTCTAAAAAAATGAGTCTTTAAGCGTGCCTTGAAAGTAGAGAGACAATCAGACGTTTTAATGTCATTAAGCAAAGTGTTCCACAAAGTCGCTGCGGCGACCGCAAACGAAATGAATGAAGATTATGGTTGTGAACTATTGGTATAGGTACCTGTATATTATCTACAATTATTTAATTAAATATCATTAAAGACTAAGTGAAATTAAATGTTAAATGTCTTTGAAGTTTGTTAGTAATATGCCAAATATGAAGCATGTTCAGTGTTAACTCGTGTTACAAAGCCTGCTCGAATGTGTTCGTTTGTGTGTCACAGCCTATCAGATGTTGCTGACGTCACCACAGACAGGGCCACTGAGCGCGCTCTATCCTTTAGCATGGGTGTTTCAGACTGTACATGAAATTGCACCCGTGAATGCTCAACCTTGCATTATATGGACTGCCGCGAATACATTGCAGGATTAAGCATTTGCGATGTTCAAACAGTAATAAGTTAAAAACTAAAAACAAATCATGGGAGATAAGATTATTATCTTTACTGTGATGTAAAAATATTAAATCCACATTATAAGTTTGAACATTTGCAATGTTCAAATGGCAATAACTCAAAAAGTAAAAAAATTCCTGTGTGCATCCAGCGACACATTTAGTAAGATTATTATCTTTACGGTCATATAAAAATATTCCGCGATTGCAATTTGAGGTACAGCCTCAAACACCAGCCCACACAGGTGTGAGCCATGCTAAATCCTAGTGGTGCTACCATGCTAAATCCTAGTGGTGCTACTATGCTAAATCCTAGTGGTGCTACCATGCTAAATCCTAGTGGTGCTACCATGCTAAATCCTAGCAGTGGTACCATGCTAAATCCTAGTGGTGCTACCATGCTAAATCCTAGTGGTGCTACTATGCTAAATCCTAGTGGTGCTACCATGCTAAATCCTAGTGGTGCTACCATGCTAAATCCTAGCAGTGGTACCATGCTAAATCCTAGTGGTGCTACCATGCTAAATCCTAGTGGTGCTACTATGCTAAATCCTAGCAGTGCTACCATGCTAAATCCTAGTGGTGCTACCATGCTAAATCCTAGTGGTGCTACTATGCTAAATCCTAGCAGTGCTACCATGCTAAATCCTAGTGGTGCTACTATGCTAAATCCTAGCAATGCTACTATGCTAAATCCTAGTGGTGCTACCATGCTAAATCCTAGTGGTGCTACCATGCTAAATCCTAGCAGTGCTACCATGCTAAATCCTAGTGGTGCTACCATGCTAAATCCTAGCAGTGCTACTATGCTAAATCCTAGTGGTGCTACCATGCTAAATCCTAGTGGTGCTACCATGCTAAATCCTAGTGGTGCAACCATGCTAAATCCTAGCAGTGCTACTATGCTAAATCCTAGTGGTGCTACCATGCTAAATCCTAGTGGTGCTACCATGCTAAATCCTAGTGGTGCTACTATGCTAAATCCTAGCAGTGCTACTATGCTAAATCCTAGTGGTGCTACCATGCTAAATCCTAGTGGTGCTACCATGCTAAATCCTAGTGGTGCTACCATGCTAAATCCTAGCAGCAGTGCTACCATGCTAAATCCTAGTGGTGCTACTATGCTAAATCCTAGCAGTGCTACTATGCTAAATCCTAGTGGTGCTACCATGCTAAATCCTAGTGGTGCTACCATGCTAAATCCTAGCAGTGCTACCATGCTAAATCCTAGTGGTGCTACTATGCTAAATCCTAGCAGTGCTACCATGCTAAATCCTAGCAGTGCTACCATGCTAAATCCTAGCAGTGCTACCATGCTAAATCCTAGTGGTGAGGTGTCACAACAAACTGTGCAGAAAATGTACAGAAAAGCATGATTACAAATTAGTTGAATATCAGGACACAATTTTTAGATTATATTTCAATCAAATTGGTAAAAAAGGTTCATTTTGCTTAGTCTTTAAATAAGATACATTTTCAGTATACATCAATAGTCCTCACCATTCTGTTCTTTTACTCATACCCTTTATGATAACCTTAACAACAAGTCAAGTGGCAGTGTGAGAAAAGTGCAACAACAACACAGTAATGGCTGGTTAGTATGACAATCCTGTCTAGTCTATGTCAGTATTGTGAAGGTGCTAAAAGTCAAAGGAAAGTACTTACTCGAGGAATGTGATGGACTTGTTCTTCGACAGACCATCACTGAGCTCCTTCACTAGGTCTGTGTCGAGACGACATGCGCTCAAGCTGAAAGTGAGACATTTTGTAACTATAGACTTTACTTCCCACTACAGGGTGTATTTCAAATATATTAGGAAGGGTTGTATACAAAAGGAACTAGTTTTTTTAACAAATAACATCTTAAACAATAATCAATATGGATTCCGATTGAAACATTCCACCATTAATGTGGCATCTATGTTAGTTTCTGATGTTGCAAATGCGTTAGAAAAATTGTTAGTCATCATTATATTTCTTGATTTAAATGAGGCATTCGATACCATAAACCACCATTTTATTACATAAGTTATATTACTACGGAATAAGATGTACCCCTCTTAAATGGTTCAGGAGCTATCTTACAAATAGAACACAATATGTCAGTTGTAGCAACAGTGCTTCACTTCCGCAAAATATCACATTCGTTGTGCCGCAGGGCTCTATTCTGGGTCCACTTTTATTTATTTTATATGTAAATGATCTCCCCTTTTGTGTGAAGCGAGGTAAAGCAATATTATTTGCTGATAACACCATTGTGTATATGGATGGAAATCATATTACTAAACTTTATAATGACTTGAAGTATTAGCCGACTGGGTTCATGCTTATAAGTTGTCATTAAATGTATCCAAATAAAAAAGTATGTTGTTTTCTAGATCACGACATCTACTTAGTGAACAAATAACATTAACGATGTCAGATCAGATAATTCAGCCTACCTATTGTGTAAACTTTCAAGGCCTTCTTATTGATGATAAACTTGACGAGTAAGAACACATAAATGTCTGCAGAAAAAAACTTTGAAGTGCTTTATTTGTTATCAATAAAGTGAATCACTTTCTTCCTGTAGAATCCCTAAGGACAATTTACTATGCATTAGTATATCCATTTTTGACATATGCAATAATCCTTTGGGGATCTACACATTAAAAGCTACACAAAGAAATTATTCATTATGCCAAAAAATATTGTTTGTAGTATTATTCAAACTGGTTTCCATGAGTATACTCATCCCCTATTCACATGTTTAAATGTACTAAAACTGAAGGATATTTATTAAATAGAAATTGTGAAGTTTATGTAGAATTATTGTCATAACAATCTGCCAGTGTCCATATCTAATATTTTTACACTAACCTGTGATATTCCCCTACGATCATCAAATAGTTTATTATGCAATGGGCCGATAGTATGGAATAATTGTTTTGCCTTATATTCAAAATAAACCTACCAGCTTCGTATCTTCTTTAAAGTCTATGAAGGTACTACACCATACAAGGTACTACACCATACAAGGTACTACACCATACAAGGTACTACACCACATTAAATGTGTTATCACTTTTGTGTTTTGTATTATTTTATTACCAGGTAGTCTTAAATGGTTTATGAAAATACTACTACATTCTTATTGGTGGATTTGGTCTTCTGCAATATAGCGTTATTGTTGTATATACCTGATGTGAAAAGAGAAGTTAATTTTGGGTCTACCAGACTGGTCACCACAGTTATTTATTATTTAAGGTAGTGTATTAACTGCTTAGAGTCATTAATTGCACGTTGTATCTACAACAATTCAGTTTAGCATTATTAGTCGTTGGCAGCGACCAGTGATTCAGGTTATATTGTTTCTGTTATAACATTGTATACCCATATCTACAGGTAACAGCCTTGGCTCTGCTGCCAACCAGGTTATATTGTTTCTGTTATAACATTGTATACCCATATCTACAGGTAACAGCCTTGGCTCTGCTGCCAACCAGGTTATATTGTTTCTGTTATAACATTGTATACCCATATCTACAGGTAACAGCCTTGGCTCTGCTGCCAACCAGGAATTGTTTAGATTGTATATACTTTTCCTTTCATTTATCTTCTGTATTATACAATTCCGAAATAAAACTCCTGACCTTACCACCTTACCATCCCCACAAATGTAAAATATGTGACAGCACTGCATCATGCCCATATTTCTGTGTGAAACCACTCTTTTTAACTCTTTCCCTATTTCTGCGACAAAAAATGTCCATGAATTTGCTAAAGGGGTGGCCATACATAAACTAGTTTTTGTACATCTCAGGAGTATGAAAATTGGGTGTAATGTTGCTGAAGTGACTTGCGTCACACACATATCAAAACTATTTTAATATCTTGAGAATTGTTGATGTTATGGCATTTCATTTACCACATCTCAAAAATGGGCCAAGAGGCCCTGAAGCCCTTTGGGGTTTGGAGGCCCTGGGAGTTAGAATGATTCAATCAAATACAGATTTTGTGTGTATAGCAGCATTACCACATGAAATGTCTATGTAACATCAGAGAAAAAATGAAATATTCGCACTATAACCAAAGTTACAGGAATTTAAACAGGGCTCCCGTCAAGAATTCGTTATGGAGAAAAATCCATTTTAAAGTCGAGAGTCATTATTCACATGAAAACAAAGTTCAACATCGCATAACAAATATTCATTGCTATTAGTGTTACATAGTCACCTGCTACACAGTAACGCTGTCTCATACAGTAACAATGAAGGCAATACTCAACACAGTGGTACTAGTTCACAGGGCTACTGTATTTTGGCAACTGCCTGTTTATTACAGTACATCAGCCCTTAAGGGGTGCCGTGACGTGCCCTTAGAATGAATCAATAAAATACATGTCTTGTGTACAGTAGGACTACCATATGAAATGTCTATACAAAATACATGTCTTGTGTACAGTAGGACTACCATATGAAATGTCTATACAAAATACATGTCTTGTGTACAGTAGGACTACCATATGAAATGTCTGTACAAAATACATGTCTTGTGTACAGTAGGACTACCATATGAAATGTCTATACAAAATACATGTCTTGTGTACAGTAGGACTACCATATGAAATGTCTATACAAAATACATGTCTTGTGTACAGTAGGACTACCATATGAAATGTCTATACAAAATACATGTCTTGTGTACAGTAGGACTACCATATGAAATGTCTATACAAAATACATGTCTTGTGTACAGTAGGACTACCATATGAAATGTCTGTACAAAATACATGTCTTGTGTACAGTAGGACTACCATATGAAATGTCTATACAAAATACATGTCTTGTGTACAGTAGGACTACCATATGAAATGTCTGTACAAAATACATGTCTTGTGTACAGTAGGACTACCATATGAAATGTCTGTACAAAATACATGTCTTGTGTACAGTAGGACTACCATATGAAATGTCTATACAAAATACATGTCTTGTGTACAGTAGGACTACCATATGAAATGTCTGTACAAAATACATGTCTTGTGTACAGTAGGACTACCATATGAAATGTCTATACAAAATACATGTCTTGTGTACAGTAGGACTACCATATGAAATGTCTATACAAAATACATGTCTTGTGTACAGTAGGACTACCATATGAAATGTCTATACAAAATACATGTCTTGTGTACAGTAGGACTACCATATGAAATGTCTGTACAAAATACATGTCTTGTGTACAGTAGGACTACCATATGAAATGTCTATACAAAATACATGTCTTGTGTACAGTAGGACTACCATATGAAATGTCTATACAAAATACATGTCTTGTGTACAGTAGGACTACCATATGAAATGTCTGTACAAAATACATGTCTTGTGTACAGTAGGACTACCATATGAAATGTCTATACAAAATACATGTCTTGTGTACAGTAGGACTACCATATGAAATGTCTGTACAAAATACATGTCTTGTGTACAGTAGGACTACCATATGAAATGTCTATACAAAATACATGTCTTGTGTACAGTAGGACTACCATATGAAATGTCTATACAAAATACATGTCTTGTGTACAGTAGGACTACCATATGAAATGTCTGTACAAAATACATGTCTTGTGTACAGTAGGACTACCATATGAAATGTCTATACAAAATACATGTCTTGTGTACAGTAGGACTACCATATGAAATGTCTGTACAAAATACATGTCTTGTGTACAGTAGGACTACCATATGAAATGTCTGTACAAAATACATGTCTTGTGTACAGTAGGACTACCATATGAAATGTCTATACAAAATACATGTCTTGTGTACAGTAGGACTACCATATGAAATGTCTATACAAAATACATGTCTTGTGTACAGTAGGACTACCATATGAAATGTCTATACAAAATACATGTCTTGTGTACAGTAGGACTACCATATGAAATGTCTATACAAAATACATGTCTTGTGTACAGTAGGACTACCATATGAAATGTCTGTACAAAATACATGTCTTGTGTACAGTAGGACTACCATATGAAATGTCTATACAAAATACATGTCTTGTGTACAGTAGGACTACCATATGAAATGTCTGTACAAAATACATGTCTTGTGTACAGTAGGACTACCATATGAAATGTCTATACAAAATACATGTCTTGTGTACAGTAGGACTACCATATGAAATGTCTATACAAAATACATGTCTTGTGTACAGTAGGACTACCATATGAAATGTCTATACAAAATACATGTCTTGTGTACAGTAGGACTACCATATGAAATGTCTATACAAAATACATGTCTTGTGTACAGTAGGACTACCATATGAAATGTCTATACAAAATACATGTCTTGTGTACAGTAGGACTACCATATGAAATGTCTATACAAAATCAGAGAAAATGTTACAGAAGAGTTTTTGAAAACATATGCAATATATGAAAATTTACCAGTTTTGGGGGCCCTGGGGGTTAGAATGATTAATTAAAATACAGATTTCTCGTGCATAGTGGCAGTACCCTAAGATATGTCTATTAGAGGAAAAGTTGCTGAACGGTTTCTGAGATATGGCAGCTAACGGCAGACGGTGCACAGCAGATGCAGAGTGATGGCATAAGTCCTTTGGACCTTCGCCCCAAACGACTAAAAACAGTCCATGCCATGCATGAGTTGTTTTTAACAATACAATCATTTAAGATTTTGGCTAATAATCTCATGTATCCTCATTCAAGGTTCTACATCCCTAAAGATGGAAAATATGTGACAGCGTTGCAGCACACACATACTTCTGTGTAAAATCACTCTTTGTAACATTTTCCCCATTTCTACAACAAGTTTTCTATGAAATTGGTAAAGGGGGGTGACCATACACAAACCATTGTAAAATAATTAATATGCAACATAGGAGTATGACAATTTGGCACAATATGAATGCAGTATCAGGTTTCATACAGATAGTGTATTACCTTGATAATTGTGGATTTTATGGCATTTTATCTACCACATCTCAAAACGCAATCCACACCATTTAGGTTTCTTTCAACAACAAAAATCCTTTATTTAAAGTTCTGGCTAACAACCTAAGATATATTTCTTTGAGGTTTTTAGTCTATCAGAATATTGGCCTACATCCGTAGTGATGCAAAAACACTCTTTCTAACCATTTCCCCATTTCCGCAACAACACTTGAAATAGCTAATTTGGTGCCCATACACAAACCCTCATAAACTAGTTGTTATATATTGCAGGAGTATGAAAATTGGATACAATATTATTGAAGTGTCTTCCTTTACAACCATATCAATTAATGTACTATTGTAATAACTTGATATTTTGTGGATTCTATGGCATCTTAATGGCAATTTATACATCACATTTCAAAATGCAATCCTTGCCATTCAGGCTTTCAAAAAGAGAAATCACTTAAACGTTCTGGCTAATAACCTCGCGTATCCACATTCAAGGTTCTTGTTGCCCCAGAATGTTGACTGGACTTCAATTGTATTATGTAGGCACAATATGGACATCTTATTGCAGCTCTGTATTTTAAAAAATTTTTCACTGAGAATATAATAGGACGGATTTGAGAGCATTATAGGACATGCATTTCAAACTGTCATTGTGTGATAAGCTAGTTATAATTAATATGTCAGGATTCGGGATGATCTGAGTAGTCTATATCAGTCAATTAATATCAATTTTAGGTAACGTGGTGGTGGTGACAGAACTGTACAGTAGACTTGAGTAGAGTGGTTGTGGTGAAAGAACTGTACAGTAGACTTGAGTAGACTGGTGTAAAAGTATAATTACTGTAACCCTCTCCTTTACAATGCAACATTTTAAATAGCCGGGCTCTCCTCACGGCCAGTGTATCGTTCACCAGGCATCATCAAATAAAGAAATTGATCATTTAGTCCCCAAAACTATGAATCCTGACTAACATTGTTAGAACCTGCCCAAGGAACCATGTCAGGCTCTCGAAGAGACCGCAGGTTCAAATCCTGTGCGGCGGTGTTGAACCGTGGGCTAATTCGTTTACTCTACATTGCTTCAGTTCACTCAGCTGTATGAATGAGTACCTGGCTGTAGACAGTGGTGGTTATTTGCGTACGAATAGTCTTCGTGCATTACTTGCAATGTGGCTGGATGCTTCTCAGAGAAGTCGAGATGGTGTTCGATTGAACAGGTGTTAGACTGAACAGGTGTGCCAGGGAGTAAAGTGTAAAGCGCTTTGAACAGTCCTGAGGACTGGATACTGCGCTATATAAGAATTAACCTTTCACTTACCTTTACCCTATTTTACTGGCCACTGAAGTGTTGAAGTGATCCAGACACTGAACAGACTTGGACATAAGGTGTTTTACTTACAACTCGAGGAAAACGATACTATATGTCTCCAGAAACTAGCAGCTACCACAAATCAGCAAGTTGTATTTCCAGCCACCATTCAGCCTAGTGTGTTTACAAATCTAGCTGGGGACAATATAGACAGGTTGGAAGAGACTCTCACAGGCAAAGGGACATCAGTGTATGGACCACATCTCCCCAAACTCAACCTACCAAGCACTGAGAAACAAAAGCAAAGAAGTGTGAACACCACAATTTAGAAGTATATGTTGCTGGTGAGTTGGTCCTCAAGTATTGACAACCAAATATAGGTACTTGCTACAGAGGCAAATACAGACAATCAGACAAGCTGAACTAAGTTCCACCTCAGAACGAGAGACTTGATAAACATCTCATAATATGTCATTGGTTACCTGTCTACCATCAATGCACCATCGACTCAGTTGACCACTGAGATTGAAATCCTGAATCGGTCAGAGCTCATGAGAAAAGAACTACAATTGCAAACAATTGTTGTAGTGATGTGTCAAGCTCTGTAGGCCAAAGTAAAGGAACTGCATGGAAACACAAATACCGCTATGTCAATATTATCTAAGTATTGGAACATTCCACACCATCTACAACGCCCTAGCAATAGGAAAGCGTTTTCGGGGATGCTGATTCAAAGGACGTATGCAGCGAGTCAGGAATTGTTGCAGAAGATTTAGTTACTGGAGTCCTCGATGGCAAGATATACACCCGAGCTGTCCGAGTGCACAGGTATATCAATGAAACACCAATAAGACTAGCTCGAGCAGAGTTCAACATGTGAGTAAAAGAAAACCACCAGGAGAAGAAATCAGCGATCAGCATGGTCTGAGACCGAGTACTGAGTGAACAATTAGATGAATTGTGCCAACAAAACTGAGATAATGTGCTGCACAGTTAGCGGAGTTGAGGAACATTTGGAATGATTTCTAGGAACACATTCGCTATGGCAATGGAGAGTTGTCAACATTCTGGATGTCTTAAATGGACATGGTAGAAGATGTGTTGCTTGGACTTCTGCTTGCTTTTTGCGAGGGGACATGTTGCATTGTGAAAGTGAGGGTTTCAGTAATTTGACTTCTGTCCAGTCTATTCTAGTTTACTGTACAGTTCTGTCACCACCGCCATATTGCCTGAAACAAAAACTGTCAATGGTGCTAATGATAAGAATAATGACTAAATGTGAAGAAATTGATATTAACTGGCTGACGTAGACTTCTCGGCGCATCATGAATTCTTAACTATGAACTCTAACTAGCTTATCACATTATTATAATATGAAAATAATGCCCTTTCAACTCCATCGTATGACAGATAGTACTATAACTGAAATGTTAATGATCATCATAAGAAAATGACAAGTATGCTCTCACTAACAAATGCTCATTCTAATATCACCATACAAATAATATAGCTGCAAGAAAATGTGCCAAAATAATAACAACTGACGTCCAATCAACATTCTGGTGGTGATTTCTTATATTGATCCTGAAATGTGTGGATTGCATTTTCAGATGTGGTAGATAAAATGCCATAAAAGCCACAATTATCAAGGTATTACAATCCTTCTAAGATACCTACAAAGTCTGATACTTCACCCACATTGGATCCGATTTTCATACTCCAGTGATGTACAGTAGCTATTTTATAGCGGTTTGTGTATGACCACCCGTTTTGCAATTTCACAACAAACCTGTTGTTGCAGAAATGGGGAAAATGTTAGAAAGAGTGATTTTACACCAAAATATATTCGTGTGCTGAAACGGTATCAAACATTTTACATCTCTAGGGATGTAGGTAACATTCTGGGATAATAAGAAATTTGATTGAGGATACATGAGATCATTAGCCAGAATGTTGAATGATTTTTGTTGTTTATAAAGCCCTGAATGGCGTGGATTGCTTTTTGAGATGTGGTAGATGAAATGCCATAACATCAACAATTCTCAAGATATTAAAACACTTTTGATATGGGTGTGATGCGAGACACTTTCGCAACATCACATCCAATTGTCACACTCCTAACCTTGACAATAACTACTCTACGGTGGTTTGTGTGTGGCCATCCCGTTAGCAAATTCATGGAAATTGTTTTGTGGCGGAAATGGGGAAAGGATTAAGATGTGAATGCTGCAGTGGTATCACATATTTTCCTTCTCTAGGGTTCTAAGCCAATATTTGCAGCAACAGGAACCTTAAAAAACGATACATGAGGTGCTTAACCAAAACTTTTAATGATTTCTGTTGAAAAATCTCTGAAAGTCGTGGATTGTTTTTGAGATGTGGTAGATGAAATGTTATAAAATAAAAAATTCTCAAGATATTAGACATCTTTTACATGTGTTGGTTGGGTTTGCTTATCCATTTCCGGACATTGCAGCCTTGGTGGATTGTCTATAGACAGCTCTTTCGTTTGCCAGTCTCCCCACTCGCCAGACGTCTGCTCCCATCCATTCCTCCATTTACATGTGTACGACACAAAATACATGAGCAATATCAAATCCAACTTTCATACTCCTGAGCTGTATAATAACTAGTCTATGATGGTTTATTCTAGCAATTTCACGGAAAATTTGTTGTCGCGGAAATAGGGAGAGGTTTAAAAAGAGTGTTTCACACAGAAATATGGACATGATGCAGTGTACCACATATTTTCCATTTCTGGGGGTGTAGGGCAACATGCCGGTATATTTAGAACCTTCAGTGAGGATACATGTGGTTAAAAACGTTTTTGGTGGAAAACCTGAATGGCGCGGATTGCACTTTGGGATGTGGTAGATAAAATAAAATAATGGTTCATATGTGTGCGAAGCACGACACATCTGCCATGTTGCATCCAATTTTCATGAACCAGAGATATATAATAACTGTTTTATATATTTATAACTGTATCACACTTTTCGAAATGTCATGGAAAACTTGTTTCCGTGGAAATGGGGATACTGTTGGTGTTGATTTCTCACAGAAAGCTACCAGTGTTCAATGTTATCACCTATTTCCCATCTCTGGGGATGTAGGCCTAACAAAAATCATTATGAGCATTCGTCCCTAAAAATGTATCGGCGACCCAAATTTTTGGTCCTGGCCCATGACCTATTGTATGAACAAGGTAACATGATCATAAGAAAATTTCATATGTTCAAATGATGTTAAGAACACATTGTTTACTATTTTTTGTTCACCTATGTGTACTGCCTATCTATGGTGGAATTTTCAAACTATGCTATTAGGAAATTGTATGTCTCTTAGAATCTAACAACAATATATTCCGAATGGTGTTATTACAGATATTGTAGTGCTAGTGAGATGTTTGTTTACAATAATTTACCTAACTGTGCTGCTGTTACTATATATTTGACATAGATCTATATGCCGCCTGTAGTTCACAGGTTGACGAATGGTATTTCATTCTGCACATTGTAATTATTGTTTATAACACAACTATAGAACTATCATAACGTATTTGTGTGTCGTATGGAGTCTGCGAATCAAGCAATTATTATTGTTATCACTCCATACAAGAAACAGTGACACAGCCACCTGTCCAGTGTTGTCAGTGCACCAATTTGTACCACCGAGAGGCACAAATCCTGGTCCACTGTTCTGCTTTCCGGGCAACTTTTCAGTCAAGTATGACTATTTTGGTGATTGTCTGGCCAAATGTGTGACTTGGGCAGGCCTCTCATCTAATGAATACAAGACTCATAGCTTTCACAGCTATGCCGCTAGTACAGCAGCAGCAATGGGGATATCAGAGCTTTCACAGCTGTGCCGCTGGTACAGCAGCAGCAATGGGGATATCAGAGCTTTCACAGCTGTGCCGCTGGTACAGCAGCAGCAATGGGGATATCAGAGCTTTCACAGCTGTGCCGCTAGTACAGCAGCAGCAATGGGGATATCAGAGCTTTCACAGCTGTGCCGCTGGTACAGCAGCAGCAATGGGGATATCAGAGCTTTCACAGCTGTGCCGCTGGTACAGCAGCAGCAATGGGGATATCAGAGCTTTCACAGCTGTGCCGCTAGTACAGCAGCAGCAATGGGGATATCATAGCTTTCACAGCTGTGCCGCTAGTACAGCAGCAGCAATGGGGATATCATAGCTTTCACAGCTGTGCCGCTGGTACAGCAGCAGCAATGGGGATATCATAGCTTTCACAGCTGTGCCGCTGGTACAGCAGCAGCAATGGGGATATCAGAGCTTTCACAGCTGTGCCGCTAGTACAGCAGCAGCAATGGGGATATCATAGCTTTCACAGCTGTGCCGCTGGTACAGCAGCAGCAATGGGGATATCATAGCTTTCACAGCTGTGCCGCTGGTACAGCAGCAGCAATGGGGATATCATAGCTTTCACAGCTGTGCCGCTGGTACAGCAGCAGCAATGGGGATATCATAGCTTTCACAGCTGTGCCGCTAGTACAGCAGCAGCAATGGGGATATCATAGCTTTCACAGCTGTGCCGCTGGTACAGCAGCAGCAATGGGGATATCATAGCTTTCACAGCTGTGCCGCTAGTACAGCAGCAGCAATGGGGATATCATAGCTTTCACAGCTGTGCCGCTGGTACAGCAGCAGCAATGGGGATATCATAGCTTTCACAGCTGTGCCGCTAGTACAGCAGCAGCAATGGGGATATCATAGCTTTCACAGCTGTGCCGCTAGTACAGCAGCAGCAATAAGATACAGTAATAATAGGCTGTGCCATGTTTAAAAATAGCGAATATATGTTGACAAAGGATAAATTGAACGTCTTTGAAATCGCTGTCCACAAATCTACAGACACACACCACACACACACTAACACACGTACACCCTCACACACACTCACACACACACACACACACACACACTCACACACACTCACACACACCCTCACTCACACAGTCACACACACCCTCACACACACACACTCACACACATTCACACACACTTACATACACACACATTCACACATACACACTCACACACACACTCACACACACACACACACACACACTCACACACATTCACACACACTTACATACACACTCACACACACACTCACACACACACACACACACATTCACACTTACATACACACACACTCACACACACACACTCACACACATTCACACACACTTACATACACACACACTCACACACTTACATACACACACACACACACACACACACACTTACACACACACTCACACACATACACTTACATGCACACACTCACACAGACACTCACACACACACACTCACACACACACTCACACACACTCACACACACACACACACACGCGCACACACACAAATTACTGCTCTATATGACATACTTATTAACATATGGTGATATTTGCATTAACGACCGCCATGTTTAAAATGACGGATGCAAATGTCTCAGAGAAGATGAAATGTCATTGGATACAGAGCGACTGAAATCACACCCTAGAGATATATATATATGTGCCTTATAGTACAGAAGATTTAGAACAATACAGTAGGTTTATTGAGTTGCCGCAGTTACGGATACCATCTTGAATTATGCGGTTAGCTGAAGGAGGATTCCTGGGCACTTTTAGTACATTAGACTTCCTCCGATCAAATTCTGCAGGTCTGCTAACCACACCAACCACAGGCCTCATGTCTTTCGGAGACTGTGCGTTCTTCAAAGTGGCCCCTGTACTTTGGAACAATCTGCCACAGTCAGTCAGACAGTGTGACACTATTGCGGCATTTAAGACAGTGCTGGAGATGCACCTTTTTAAAATTGCTTTCACTACTTAAACGAGGGACATACAATTATGAACGTTTTTGTAAAGCGCTTTAAACAGAACTTAGGACTGAATACAGCGCTATATAAGACGTCATTATTATTATTACAGTATTACTTCAGACACTTCCAGGGATCTCTGGTGCAACAATCAGCTTTTTTACTATCACCTTTTATATTTGATCCTAACATTCCAGGACTATCTACAAATTTGAGCAAACAAGAAAGCATTTGGTACTCACTGTCATGCAAACTGAGTGACGTCAATGCTAAAGAAGCAAGTCTATATTATTCCAAATAGTGGTCAAACTGGGTGCAAGAATTAAAAGGGGGGCAAAATAACACACAGGGCCAGTCAAGATATTATAATATTATTTTTCACCTCGGAAAATATTCCATAGCAAATTGAGCAGGTTGTTAATTTGCCAACATTGCTGGCACTTGCTGTATTAGTGTTCTCAGTTAGACATACGCCGTATTAGTCATAGTTGTGTCCCTGTTTGTCCAATGTGTTTTGCCAATAATATTACTTGGCTTGTGTTACTTTTGTTTGCCCCTGACGATATATCATGATCTGACGATTCATTGGGTTTACCTACTTTATAAACATGAACTAGCTGATGACACTTTTTACTATGTCGTAATGTCTACTTTCTACTGTGAATTTACTCAGTAGAATTATATAAATGCAAAAAGTACATAAAACAGAAATGCCGCAAGTGGTACCGGTCGACCCAGACATTGATCCATCAACATCAGTAACTTGTGTTCTACCCATCAAATACTATCCAAAACGCAGATATTTCATCTGCACCTATACTCTTAAGTTTATTCAAAAGAATGCTGCAATTTATAGTATCAAGAGCTTTTTTTAATAAAAAAATAAAAAACATAAGCATGTAATTAACTTTATCGCTTTCTTGTTTAATATAATCAGTTAGGTGGAATACGACGACTGAAGACCAGATTGAAGTTCACGTAGTAATTTAGAAACTGTTTAAACTTGAGTCTGACTTGGCCCTATGGGTACTTGACTTTCTGATGGGGAGACCCCAAAAGGTTCGTGTGAATAACAACATGTCGAGTGTGAAGGTTGTCTCTATTGACTCACCCCAAGGAAGTGTTTTATCTCGTCTGTTGTTGGTTTTGTATACAAATGACTGCAGGTGCACCCATCCAAATATATTTTCTTTATTACTAAATTATCAGATGACACAGTTTTATCCAGTTTATTGTTTAATGAAGAAGGCTTTGTTGAATGGTGTGATCAATAGCATTGGTGCCTAAATGCAACAAGACCAAAGTTATGTGCATTGACTTTAGGAAAGACCCTCCACTCCAGACTGACACCGTCATCCAAGTTTGATAAGGTGGAGGCAGTTGACGAATATAAATACCTCGGTACGACAATTGACAGCAGGTTGAGGTGGGACCGTGACTGTCACGTTATGTATAAGAAATGCCATCAGCGTCTATACTACCTACGTATGCTTTGCACTTTTAACATTGATAGTACCATTTTGTCCATGTTTTATAAGTCATTTATCCAGAGAGTTGGCTTGGGAACGTCAGTCAAAAAGACAAGAATAACCTGCAGTGCATAATAAACATCAGAAGTAAAGTGAACAGTGTGAAACAATCCACTCTCACTGCTCGGTATGAAAAGCAGGTATTGCGAAAAGCTATTCACATTCTAGCTGATAACATGTATATTTTGTATATTTTGCAAGAAAAATACGTCCTTCTGCCATTGTCCATACGGTTTAGAACTGTGACATGCGGAACAAACAGGAAGCGGTTGTCATTTGTTCCAATGTCTGTTCTGCTTTTTAATAACTTATCTCTATGACGTTTCCTTCAGCCAGACTTTGAATATATTTAGGATGCTTAATAACTACATTGCGGACCTCTTGAATTATGTGCGCGCAAAACCCATTAATGGACACGGACAGCTAAGTATGTTATTTACAAAAATGTATTTTAATACTTAAAATTTGACTGTGTAAAATTTTTCCGGTTTTTGGTATATGAATTCACCTGCCCTCTATATAATCTTGTTGTATACATTCGTTTATTTCAATCTATAATGCAGCATTTTAAAATAAACGAATCAAAGTTTTAGCATTCTTACTTTTTGAAGTGGTATAATAATAATATAATTGATGTGGGAATGCATGTGACTGTTTTGTATGTTAAGTTTAAGTCAGTTAAATACACTGAATGTGGCTTGAAGGAAAGGCATCAATTTGGGTTCACAAATCTGCTGCAACAATACATATGGTCAATACATGTAGTTCATGTCATAGTGCCCAGTGGGGCACTACAATTCCACACATGACCCCCACTTCCTGGACCCTGGGAAATCTAGGTCCTTTCTCCCAAAACCTGCAATGAACATTGCAGCAGTAGGAAGTATGACAGAAGGGGGGGGGGTTTAAAAACATCAACAATTAGCGTGGTGTACTTTATGGATAGCCCCTAGCCTCAGTTACTGTAAACTGCCAGCATACGTGTTTGAACGTTAAAAATCCACAGCAAACGGTAGATTTCAATATGTTAACACAGGTGCGTTGGATATGAATAAATATAAATAAAAGGTTGTAAGACTTACTTGAGCTTGGTGACACGACACTCTGGCTGCCTTAACACCCAGGACAGCGCCAGCATTTCTGTCGGGAACACTTGGAATGACTCGATCATCTCCGGCAGAAGGTCAAGAAGATCTGGTCGCTGAGACTCGTGTACGACAGTCAGGAGTTGCATCGTGTCAAACACACGAGCCAGTTTCTTAATGAAGGCATGAGGGTCAAGCTGACTATTGACCAAGCCTAGGTGCTCCCTGAAGTACGCATTCATTGGATCACACCAGAGACCTACGACGAACTTGATCAATATTTCACGTTGGCAGACTGAGGCTTCGTCTTCAACCAGCTTCAGAAGTTCTTCCGGTGGTCCTAGCAGTAGCCCCACAGCTGCAAACATTTCCTGGATGCTGAGATGATGGAAACTCCAGCAGGAATGGCTGAAAGCTGGAGTCCGGCCCTTCGTCTCAGATTCTGCCAGGAACCCGGCGTGTCTGTGTTTGTCACTTACGCCATGCCGTTTCAGGTCATCTTCATACAATATGATCCGCAACGGAGTTGACATTGTGCAGTGCTTCGCCAACTCTGCATGGCACTTCAAGGACTTGCCCATCTTGTCAAAGAATGTCTTCTCCTTTATCCGACTCATGTGTTTCAAAGACGGGTCATGTTTCTTTGCCAGGTTTATTGCTGCCAACACGTACAGCTCGGTCATAGTGCTTACATTTGGTGTGTCCTCGGTGTGGGTGGATGAATACATGTCAGAAAGACACACACAGACAAAGTTACATTGTACCGGAAGGTAACATAGTGTCGCTAGGTTCACGTT
Source organism: Paraescarpia echinospica (assembly GCA_020002185.1). Taxonomy (NCBI): domain Eukaryota; kingdom Metazoa; phylum Annelida; class Polychaeta; order Sabellida; family Siboglinidae; genus Paraescarpia; species Paraescarpia echinospica. Next base: position 590,245 of record CM034544.1, on the reverse strand, counting down.
GTTCTGGAGATGGCGTCTGATGAAGTTTCCCAATTCAGTGTCTTCTGTGTCTTCTCTGCTGAATTTGCGGATGTAGTTCTGGATGCTGGCTTGGGTAAATCCGTACAGTTCAGTCGTACGGTCACATCTAGGGGTGTTGTTATTTGGTCGAGACGTAACAACAACCTTTGTTCCAGGCAGCATGGCGTTCTTGGTAATGCTTGCAAGAACTCTGTTTAGTTCTACTGCCTTCTTGCCATCACGCTGGAGGACGCCATCATCATGGTAATTCAGCTCATCCAGCCCTTCTTCGACGATCATCACCTTTGAACTGTGCTTCTGGAGTAGCTCGAGTGCTACTGTTTTCTCGTCGTCAGTCAACGGCAGTCCACCTAGCAGGAGTTCCGCAAGTGTCCACTTCCTGTCCTGTTGCAGCTGCCGCAAGGTGATAACAAACAAGTACTCAACAGTATCCTCCCAGAGCTCTCCCCGTGCCCAAAGTTTTGACATCTGGGCAATGACTGTAGATTTACCCGAACCAGCTGGGCCTAGAATGAGGATGTTTCTGGGCGCAACTTTGTCTTGAAGCTTATCAAAGAGTTGTGACAGCTTAATTGGGTCACTCGACATCATGCATCTTTGTAGTTCCTCCACATCACGACAACCAGGTGTTTCTGGGAGCTTTGTTTTATTGAACTTTTGCAGTCGTAGTTCAACAAACATGTCATCAAGAGGGACATTACAGGCTTGGTCACCATCAACTGACTGTATGACCTCGATTTTTAAGTCACTGTACAAGTCTTGTAGTGCTTTCTTCAGCTTCCCTGAAAACATACAAAGCGGTTTCTGCCAGTGAAGATGTGAAGCTAAAAAATGAAAACAAAACACATCCTTTGGTAAATGATTGTCCCAATGGGGTACATGAATGACCACAATGGGGTACATAAGTGACCCCAATGGGGTACACAAGTAACCCCAATGGGGTATATGAGTGACCCAATGGGGTACATGGGTGACCCAAAGGGGATACATGAGTGACCCCCAATGTGGTACATGAGTGACCCCAATGAGGTACATGAGTGGCCTCTAATTGGGTACATGAGCAACCCCAAAAGAGGCTACATAAGTGACCCCAATGGGGTACATGAGTGGCCTCTAATTGGGTACATGAGTGACCCCAAAAGAGGCTACATAAGTGTCCCCAAGGGGTACATGAGTGACCCCCAATGTGGTACATAAGGGACCCCAAAGGGGTATATGAGTGACCCCAATGGGGTACATGAGTAACCCCAATGGGGGGGGGGGGGCACCAGGCCATATGGCCTCAACTACACCCATCAACATGTCCTACTGTGTGTACAGTGACATGAGAGCTACTTGTGTTAATACATTTCATAAACACTGTTGTCATGACTGTCACGTATCAACTACCAAGTTATCCTTCTGAGTATGGCCATTTTTGCTAGTATACATGCATTTAACAAATTATGTCTGCATAATACAACAATATATAACACAAATCCGGCCAGAAATTTTTCCAAATTACCCATTCTCGTTTTTTATTTAACAGTTAAGCCCTAAAAAAAACCTAGCAATTGGCATGGAATGCGGAATATATTCAGGGGCTGAGGCTCTCAGAAAACCTCCAACGGTACTCCCCTGAGGGGTATCCGAAAACCTCCAACTACACCACGTTTGAGGATAGCAAAATCTGGGCCCATTTTAAGACTACATCACACAAACTAACCTCCAACAATCTGGGGGTCTGGCTTCACTTCCTTGGAGAGTTGGTCAACTTGTTCTGCAACAAACACATTCCAGCATCATCAACCTTTTGTTACCAATGTGGCAGGCTCAGCTTTCATTTGGCACAATCAACAGCGACAGGTTGATGACAATCCTTTCCCACCGAGTCACAACAGTGTCACATGTTGGTGACATATGTATGCCACTAAATCACAATAATATCACAGGTTTGTGACATATCGATTTGTCTACCACTAAATTACAACAGTGCCACAGGTTATTTGCCACTAAGAAACAAGTGTCACATGTTGGTGACATATGTCTGCCACTAAGTCACAACAGTGTCACAGGTTGGTAACATGTCTGCTACTAAGTCACAACAGTGTCACAGGTTGGTGACATGCGTGCCACTAAGTCAAAACAATATCACAGGTTGGGTACATATGTATGCCACTAAATCACAACAGTGTCACTGGTTGGTGACACTTGTCTCCCACTAAATCACAACAGTGTCACAGGTTGGTAACAAGTCTGCCACTAAGTCACAACAGTGTCACAGGTTGGTGACAGTTTCCATTTGCCCATAAGCACTAATGGTGGTCATTTTGGATTTTCAAACATGGCCGCCAGAATCAAATTCTCCATATATCGATCTTTATAACTGTGTCACTTACAGCTATAATCTGAGTGTCTAGTCTAGAAATAAGTTCTAGGGATCAAAGATTTCAAACTGGACTTCTCTGACATTAACTTCCACTAGTCAAGACCAAATTTTCTAAAAGTGAACCTTGTAGGCATTTCTTAGTAGAACATGCCAACAAACATTTTTAGGGTAATTTTTGTGTGCTGAATCCAAAAAAAATGACTGACTAAAGCAATATTGATCACACAGGTTCCTAATCTAACTATAATAAAACATTTCCCCTAATGGAGTGAGACATATAAATATCAATAACATTTTAATTATTTATTAAGATTGATATAAGTAATATTTAAATATTTATTAAGAACAATTGTGAATAAATGTAAAGTAATCTATGGAGACCTGCACTAGAACTGAAAGATCACTGACGTTCATACCACCAATACAACTGTACTTGCTTTGTTTTAATTGGTTGTTCATGCCACCAATACAACTGTACTTGCTTTGTTTTAATTGGTTGTTCATGTCACCAATACAACTGTACTTGCTTTGTTTTAATTGGTTGTTCATGCCACCAATACAACTGTACTTGCTTTGTTTTAAATGGTTGTTCATGCCACCAATACAACTGTACTTGCTTTGTTTTAATTGGTTGTTCATGCCACCAATACAACTGTACTTGCTTTGTTTTAAATGGTTGTTCATGCCACCAATACAACTGTACTTGCTTTGTTTTAATTGGTTGTTCATGCCACCAATACAACTGTACTTGCTTTGTTTTAATTGGTTGTTCATGCCACCAATACAACTGTACTTGCTTTGTTTTAATTGGTTGTTCATGCCACCAATACAACTGTACTCGCTTTGTTTTAATTGGTTGTTCATGCCACCAATACAACTGTACTTGCTTTGTTTTAATTGGTTGTTCATGCCACCAATACAACTGTACTTGCTTTGTTTTAATTGGTTGTTCATGCCACCAATACAACTGTACTTGCTTTGTTTTAATTGGTTGTTCATGCCACCAATACAACTGTACTTGCTTTGTTTTAATTGGTTGTTCATGCCACCAATACAACTGTACTTGCTTTGTTTTAATTGGTTGTTCATGCCACCAATACAACTGTACTTGCTTTGTTTTAATTGGTTGTTCATGCCACCAATACAACTGTACTTGCTTTGTTTTAATTGGTTGTTCATGCCACCAATACAACTGTACTTGCTTTGTTTTAATTGGTTGTTCATGCCACCAATACAACTGTACTTGCTTTGTTTTAAATGGTTGTTCATGCCACCAATACAATTGTACTTGCTTTGTTTTAAATGGTTGTTCATACCACCAATACAACTGTACTTGCTTTGTTTTAAATGGTTGTTCATGCCACCAACACAACTGTACTTGCTTTGTTTTAAATGGTTGTTCATACCACCAACACAACTGTACTTGCTTTGTTTTAAATGGTTGTTCATGCCACCAATACAATTGTACTTGCTTTGTTTTAAATGGTTGTTCATGCCACCAATACAATTGTACTTGCTTTGTTTTAAATGGTTGTTCATGCCACCAATACAATTGTACTTGCTTTGTTTTAAATGGTTGTTCATGCCACCAATACAATTGTACTTGCTTTGTTTTAAATGGTTGTTCATGCCACCAATACAATTGTACTTGCTTTGTTTTAAATGGTTGTTCATGCCACCAATACAATTGTACTTGCTTTGTTTTAAATGGTTGTTCATGCCACCAATACAATTGTACTTGCTTTGTTTTAAATGGTTGTTCATACCACCAATACAACTGTACTTGCTTTGTTTTAAATGGTTGTTCATGCCACCAATACAATTGTACTTGCTTTGTTTTAAATGGTTGTTCATACCACCAACACAACTGTACTTGCTATGTTTTAAATGGTTGTTTTGTTAATTTATTAATAAAGTAACACTATCAAAGATATGTAACATTTGTCAGTTATTACTAAGACATTACCTAACTATACTATTTTAAGATTGTACAATGCAATATATGATATGATATGATGTGAACTGTTAACAGCTTATTGTATTTGAAGTTAGATTTATCACCAAGATGGCCATAGGGCTATTAATGGTGTCTTAACGACATCATTTGTTTGTTTAGCAGTGTAACATTTCCTTAAGAACAACTATAGCAATGTGTACACAGTCATAGTTACCCCAAACTAAACAGTACTGCAAAGCATGGCCATAGGAAAGAGTAAAGAATATCACTTCTGCCTTATTGTTTCTACAAACTTATGTGATAAATGAATGTCTGATTATATCTAATCATAATCATCCAAATATGATATCCAGTTCTACGAATCCGAATCAACTGCTTCTACAACCATCATCATTTTTTAGTGTTTTGGCAAATTGTACATTTGCATAGACCAGCACATGACAGTCTTGACTTTCAACAGCTACATTTGCTGCCGACATGCTATTAGGTACAACGGCTTGACACTGTCGCATTACAAGCATCTGGCATTATCCAGCGAGGAGAGTTACCAGGTGCGGTCACATCTCAGTTTCCACCCCAAGGATGGAAATTCTGAATGGACCCAATGGGCTTCGATCCACACTCTGCCTGTTAGTGGGCCCTCTTGATGTGCAGTCTTGCTGCATCTGTCATGGGTGATAATGCCTCTTGTGGTGTTCCTTTGCGGAAAGAACAACTCTTGCTATATCCCATGTGGTTATATTGGGAGAATGTCCATCCTATACAGAAATATGTCCAGTCTGAAGCATTGCATCTTGTCAAAATGGGCAACTTAAACAGCAAGAATCAGTGTCATGTCATTATCATGTTGAAAGAATGTCTTAGTAATCACTAGTGAATGTTACACACTGTTTATCAATGTCAGTTAGTGCTAGTTAGCTTGTTTTGGGTAGTGGTAATTAGTGTCGTAAAGTAAGTGTGAGTGGTAATTACAGATGTAAGCTCTTTGATATTGGTAGCTTACTAATTAATTATTTTGTATAACTACTTTCAAATGTGACCAGTGATTATTGTTGTATGTCTGCAATGGTGGCCTTTCTTTATGCCAGCGACCTTTCACCTTTAGTGCAGGTCTCCATAATTATTATGTCACTTTATATTTATTCACGCTTGTCAAGTGTTAATTATAACTGTACTCTTATTTTCGTAGGCGATCATAATAAATATATAAAATGTACGTTGTCTCTCTCCTTAAGGAAATTGTGTTAATATAGTTACATTACGTGGTCAATATTACGTCAACTAGAATGGCATTCATCTATTTTTGTTTTCGGATATAAAACTGACGTAGTTTAGTATTTTTGTAATTGAGGGGGTCAGGCACCCGCATATTGCCAAAATGGGTTAGTTTTATTACGTGATCAATACTATGCTAATTAGAAGAGTGTTGTTTTACATTCGAAAGTTAACCAGATGTCATTTTGTTTTTTCCCAATTTAGAGGGTTATGGACCCCTCCCACAGATTGCCAACATGGACTTTTGGATTCAGCATACCAAAATTACTCAATTAATCTAAATAGGTTTGTTTAGCATATTCTAGTAAAAATGCCAACGGAACGTTTTAAATGCACTTATTTGGATTTTTCCTCTGGACTACACCATTTTTAAAAATGCTTGTCATTAATACAAATGTCACAATATCTTGACAACTATGTCACACATGTCGGGTCATACGCATGTGTCAGGTGTCGTGCATTCTTGTTTTGTTCTCCTACATTTATTGTTCAATTCACACATCGTAAACTGGCCTCGACATGAAGTTCACTGTTCATAGCCCTGTGCTTCGTCGCTGCAAACATGCATAGATACATCCATCGAAACTCCACAAGCGAGGATAACCTCCCAATATTTTCAGCAATGCTGACAAGAAAGCTGCCATCCTTTCCCAAATTCACAGTTACAAAGAAAAAGAAGATGATGCCAATTAAACCTCACAGTCTGTATATTTATGGACTACTAGACCAAGCAGGGGACCTTCATCCAAACCCTGGCCTCATGTCCACCTCTACTCCAGACTTCCCATGTGGCACCTGCAGTCACTTGAGGTACATGAACACCACCATGCCATCCAATGTGATGGATGTGACTGCTGGTACCACACCTCATGTGCCACCTGCAGTCATGAGGTACATGAACACCACCATGCCATCCAATGTGATGGATGTGACTGCTGGTACCACACCCCATGTGACACCTGCAGTCATGAGGTACATGAACACCACCATGCCAACCAATGTGATGGATGTGACTGCTGGTACCACACCTCATGTGCCACCTGCAGTCATGAGGTACATGAACACCACCATGCCATCCAATGTGATGGATGTGACTGCTGGTACCACACCTCGTGTGCCACCTGCAGTCATGAGGTACATGAACACCACCATGCCATCCAATGTGATGGATGTGACTGCTGGTACCACACCTCATGTGACACCTGCAGTCATGAGGTACATAAACACCACCATGCCATCCAATGTGATGGATGTGACTGCTGGTACCACACCTCATGTGACACCTGCAGTCATGAGGTACATGAACACCACCATGCCATCCAATGTGATGGATGTGACTGCTGGTACCACACCACATGTGACACCTGCAGTCATGAGGTACATGAACACCACCATGCCATCCAATGTGATGGATGTGACTGCTGGTACCACACCTCGTGTGACCAAATAAATGATACCACATATGAACAATTAAAACACAACAGTATCCTAAGGGTTTGCTCTTGCAACATAACCACATCAAACCAAAACTCATCTCTGCAGTCTCTTCCAGTCAACAGAAACTACACAAATTGCATGGACGAACAAAACGCTACATTTGCACGTAATCCACCAAATACATCTACCCCCAACCGAGCAAACGCTAAAACAAAATCTAAACTAAAAGCCATGCTGATAAACTGCAACACTGTCAAGGGCACAACCAAAGTATCCCAACTTCAGGCAACAATAAAATCGACAAACCCTGACATACTCTTTCTAGTGGAAACCAAATTTGATTCAAGCATCCCCACATATTCTTTTCTTCCCACAAACTATGAAGCAATCAGAAAGGACTGCAACACTCATGGAGGTGGTGTTCTAGTAGCACTGAGAAATGACATCATTGCAGACCCCCAAGATAAACTGAATACTACATGTGAAATACTCTGGACTAAACGACACTTCTTTCGTAACAAAGCCATCTATTTGGCATCCTACTACAGACCCCCCAAATGATCATACAACATCCCTGGAAGCCCTACATGAATCCCTGGCTATCCTCTACCATGGCTGCAAACTTCCTCCATTAGTTATAATCGCCCGTGACCTAAACCTACCAGACATCAACCAGGAAAACCTGTGTACAATAAACCAACACACAGCAACAAAACACAACAAACTACTTGAAATAGACAGTGAATATGGTTTAACAAATATGGTAAATGAACCGACCCGACTAGACTCTGGAAATATCCTTGACTTTGTACTTGCATCAAACCACGCCTGAATGAAGGTGTTCTCTTTCACAATAATATGAACCCCATGAAGAAAACTCCACACAAAGTGTACAACTACAAATCTGCTAACTGGGAAGCCCTCAAATTAAACTGTACCCTTCTTGCTCAAAAGTACTTTGCCCAAAATCCTGATAATCTATACATCGATACAAATTGGAACTGCTTTCACCAAAACTACACTAAACTGATAGAACAATCCATCCCTTGCCGCATGACAAAATCAAAAACGCATTTACCTTGGATTTCATAATCACAAAGAAAACGGGACAAAGAAATCCAAAAACAAAGAAAACAGGACAAAACTCATGCCAATGCTAAGAAAAGAAAGAAAAACAAACACTGGGAACACTTCAAGAAACTAAGAAAAGAAGTCCACAAAGAAATAACCAAATCCTACAACAGCTACATCAATAACATCACAGGTGAAAGCCTCACCACAAACACTAAGCGATTCTAGCCCTTCATTAAACAAACAAAAACAGAAAACCTTGGCATCCCAACACTAAAAGCAAAAGGTAAAAAGTAAACAACTGATCACGACAAAGCAGACACACTAAATGACCACTTCAAATCAGTTTTCACAACAACTTCCTATCCTAAGAAAAGGCCCATCACCATTCCCTTCAATCCAAACACTTGTTATCAGAATAAATGGCATAATAAAACAGCCTGAAGCTTTAAAACCAAACAAGGCATCAGGACCAGATAAAATCTCAGCAAAATTATTAAAGCAGACTGCCAGAGAAATATCCACAATAATTCAACACATATTCCAGCAATCATAAACCATCAGCAAACTCCCATGAGAGATGGCCTCCATCTTAGTGGAAAGGGGGCAGCAGTTTTCTCAGAGAATCTGCTGCAATCTGTTGACAGTGGGACAGGTTGCATCTATTTAAACTAGATTCGCAGGGGGGACTCACAGAAAAGCCTGAAAATGGAGGCATAGATAAAGACAGCACAAATAAATCAGCAAATAACAATCTGGAAAACTCTTCTGAAGCTGGATATAAATGTGTTTGTTTAAATGCAAGGAGTATAATAAACAAAAGAAATGAACTAAACATTATGGTAGAAGATATTGACCCTCATATAATAGGTATAACCGAATCCTGGACCACCACCGATATATCAGATGCTGAATTGGGACTGACAGGATATGTAATCTTTAGAAAAGATAGAATAGGAAGAAAGGGAGGTGGAGTTATTTTATATTCTCTCTCTCTCTCTAAAATCTAAGCGAATGTATGTATAGATAAGTCCCGAATCATTGCAAATTTATTATCGACGTACAAGTCTGATCTACAGCGGGAGGAGCAGTGTGCGAGATACGTGTATTGTGCATACTCTAGTGAAGTCGCCATGTGGTGCACATCAGCAAATGTGAGAAAATCGTGAATAAGATACACTGGACTGGTAATATCGCCCACAAGCCGTTACCAGTGGTGCGAAAGCCAATTTAAGCCTCCTTCGCATGACTGACTTCGATGCAACCAACCGAAAAGGTGCGACCGTTAAGACTTAAGTAGACAGCTCAAGTAGTCCACCCTGTTGTGTTGATTACAACAATGACCAACGGTCAACCGCATACTGAACATGACAAAAGGACAACGAAAGGGAAGCGCCAGTGCCTGCACCAATGCTTCGGAAGCAACCAACGAATCGTTGAATGGAGACATGCGCACCGCAATCATTGCGCTCATTGAGAAAAATGACCCTATCATCGCCACAGTCGTCGAAGCAATCAGTCAGGCTATCCTTGCCAGACTGGTTGTAAACAAAAACTTCGCAAAACAAATCGTCGACTCCATCCTGAAAACAGACATCATCGCTGACATTAAACAAGACATATACAAGGCATCCCAAATGGACACTACGCGTGCTGCTGCTGACGCCGCGGAGATGGCCGCTCGAGTCTCACAACTTGAGACGATTAATACAAAACTGTACAACGATCTAGATGTGATGGAGCAGTACAGTAGACGAAACTGCCTAATCGTCCACGGTGTGCCGGACACTGCCGACCCAGAGTCTGCAGTTCTCGACATATTCACAAACAAGCTCGGCGTTTCGATTGGACATGAGACCATCGACCGATGTCACCGGCTCGGGACATCCGCCAACTCATCAACTTCGAGACCACGAGCCGTTATTGTGAAATTCACAACCTACCAAGCACGCCAGAAAGTCTTCTCGATGAAACGGCGACTGAAAGGTACCAAACTATTCATCACGGAAAACCTCACTAAACGCCGCAACGAGCTGCTCTCCAAAGCCAAGTCGCTGCCCAACGTCACTGCCACCTGGACGTCTGACGGCCGTATTGTCTGCCTACTCGACAGTGGCAGGAAAGTCTCCATAACCACAGACCAGGACCTCCGACATCTCGACCGGCAGTAACTTCATCCAACCGAACAATGCTATCGGACGATAACACTAAATAGCCATGGCTAGACGAGCACTGAAATGCTCGTTGTGCCAAAGTGTGCTTCACAGGAGATCAGCAAACTTAACACAAAATCAAATGTCATGCCAAGGTAAAGATTCTGTTTATTTATATTGTAACATGTGTATAGACATTTTTCCATACAGCACTGTTAGCGATGATGAATTTAAATTTATTAACTCTGATATGAATGTTAATGCCACTGTATACAAGATCTGTGATCAATGCTCAGTTTTTAGCTTTAAATCTTTTAGCATGTCTGAGTACAACTGTGGTGATTTTGAATGTGACATTGACCCAAACAACAACTTCTTTAATACTATTTCTACACGCTGTGACTATTACACTGTTGAACAATTTGTTAAGAATTAAAACATTCAGAAAGGATTGTCCTTCATTCATTTCAATGCTCGGAGTCTCAAGGCAAATTTTGATAAAATTAGAGATTATATAACTGAACTAAACACCCCGTTTGACATTATTGCTATATCGGAAACATGGTTAGATTCTGAAGATGGCTCTGATATAGTGTTGAATGGGTATGATGTTATTTACAGAAATAGAAACAATAAGAAAGGTGGCGGAGTGGCTATTTATGTTAACGTATCAATTGAATTCAAGGTAATACAGACCATGTCTATGGTAATTGATGATGTATTGGAATGTATTACAGTCGAATTATGTATAGGTAATATGGAAAACATCATTGTTAGTTGTATATATAGAGCGCCAGGAACTAATATAGATATGTTTACTGATCAACTTGAATCAATGATCAAGACAGTTAGGAACACTAACAAAACAATATTTATATGTGGTGATTTCAATATAGATCTTTTAAAGTATAACACCAACAATGGTACAACACATTTTGTGGATATGTTGTTTAGTCTAGGTATATATCCCTTAATTGACAAGCCGAGCCGAATTACAGATTACAGTGCAACTTTAATTGATAATATTTTCACAAATGAACTAAATAGTAGCATTACTAGCGGGTTACTTATAACTGATATTAGTGATCATTTACCTGTATTTTGTGTTTGTAATTGTTCTCATATAAATAGAATCACTGTAAACAAATACAGATGTATCAGAAAACTGAGTGATGATTGTATAAAATCCTTTAACAGTGATCTTTCTGCTGTAAACTGGGATACGGTTTTAAATGAATCCGATGCAGATATAGCCTACACTAATTTTATGGACATATTCACCAGCTTGTATGATAAGAATTGTCCAATTAAGAAAATATGCACAAATACACCTATCTCGAGGAGCAAACCCTGGTTCACTAGAGGTTTGTGCAATGCTTGTAAAAAGAAAAATAATTTGTACAAACAGTTTTTGCGGTATAGAACAACAAAATCTAAATGTAAATATTCAACTTACAAAAATAAACTTACTTCTATTCTTAGATTTTGTGAAAAAGAATATTACAATAAATTATTAGTCAAAGAAAAATATAATGTAAAGGGTACGTGGAAAATTTTAAATTCAATTATAAAGAAACGACAACTACAGTTATGTTACCCAAACTCTTTCATTAGCAATGGTAGATTGACCAGAAATACAACAGATATTGTTAATGGTTTCCCTCTTAGACTTCACGAGACCCACAGTCACCACACACTTCAGGGAAAGGGGTGTTAACCACCCTACCAAGTCTTGTACTTCACGAGACACACAGTCACAACACACTTCGGGGAAAGGGGTGTTAACCACCCTACCAAGTCTTGTACTTCACGAGACCCACAGTCACCACACACTTCAGGGAAAGGGGTGTTAACCACCCTACCAAGTCTTGTACTTCACGAGACTCACAGTCACCACACACTTCAGGGAAAGGGGTGTTAACCACCCTACCAAGTCATGTACTTCATGAGACTCACAGTCACCACACACTTCAGGGAAAGGGGTGTTAACCACCCTACCAAGTCATGTACTTCACGAGACTCACAGTCACCACACACTTCAGGGAAAGGGGTGTTAACCACCCTACCAAGTCTTGTACTTCACGAGACTCACAGTCACCACACACTTCAGGGAAAGGGGTGTTAACCACCCTACCAAGTCTTGTACTTCACGAGACTCACAGTCACCACACACTTCAGGGAAAGGGGTGTTAACCACCCTACCAAGTCATGTACTTCACGAGACTCACAGTCACCACACACTTCAGGGAAAGGGGTGTTAACCACCCTACCAAGTCATGTACTTCATGAGACTCACAGTCACCACACACTTCAGGGAAAGGGGTGTTAACCACCCTACCAAGTCATGTGTTAACTACCAAGTCTTGTACGAGACTCACAGTCACCACACACTTCAGGGAAAGGGGTGTTAACCACCCTACCAAGTCTTGTACTTCACGAGACTCACAGTCACCACACACTTCAGGGAAAGGGGTGTTAACCACCCTACCAAGTCTTGTACTTCACGAGACTCACAGTCACCACACACTTCAGGGAAAGGGGTGTTAACCACCCTACCAAGTCTTGTACTTCACGAGACTCACAGTCACGACACACTTCGGGGAAAGGGGTGTTAACCACCCTACCAAGTCTTGTACTTCACGAGACTTTCACGACTTCACGAGACTCACAGTCACGACACACTTCGGGGAAAGGGGTGTTAACCACCCTACCAAGTCTTGTACTTCACGAGACTCACAGTCACGACACACTTCAGGGAAAGGGGTGTTAACCACCCTACCAAGTCATGTACTTCACGAGACTCACAGTCACCACACACTTCAGGGAAAGGGGTGTTAACCACCCTACCAAGTCTTGTACTTCACGAGACTCACAGTCACGACACACTTCAGGGAAAGGGGTGTTAACCACCCTACCAAGTCATGTACTTCATGAGACTCACAGTCACCACACACTTCAGGGATAGGGGTGTTAACCACCCTACCAAGTCTTGTACTTCATGAGACTCACAGTCACCACACACTTCAGGGAAAGGGGTGTTAACCACCCTACCAAGTCTTGTACTTCACGAGACTCACAGTCACCACACACTTCAGGGAAAGGGGTGTTAACCACCCTACCAAGTCATGTACTTCACGAGACTCACAGTCACCACACACTTCGGGGAAAGGGGTGTCACTGTCAGAATCCCTACACCTGTTTTGAAAGCTGTGTAACTACAATGTACATTACCTCCAACTTTAACATCAGTGCGGCCCTTCTCAGCTTCTAGGTTCGCAATTCTAGCTGCATGATCTCTGACGTCATCTGAAGAAAACATGTTCATAAATGTTAATACAATATTATATATATATTATAAGTAAACTTGCGTACGTAGGTGAAGGTTTCCCTCTTAGAAGGCTTCTACCTCGAATGCCAAACTTTCAGGATTAATCAACGAACATGGAAACAATTGTCATTTTTTCTGTGAGAGTTTACTGTGGTTTTCGGCTATTTTTAGGGAAAATATGAACTAATGAATAAAAAATAGCTATTTAATATTAAACATTAAAATATCATGCCAAGTGTTATCTAATTATTGCTGTGAACATGTAACAGATCATTCTAGGTTCAAGGCGAGGTTTTAATATGATATTGAGCAATTTTAATGAAAAATAAGAAATTATTCATTTAAAAATTTGAATTAAAAAATAAAATAAAATATCAATATAATAATGATATATGACCAATGGTCATCTTCACACAATACACTTTGATGGCTATGTAACATTGTGGCGATGTCGCTTACAAGATAAATTTGTATCGTGAGTACCGTTAATTTTGAAGGTTTGTTTTCAGTTAATGCACACTTCCGGAGTACGGGGCTACGAGTGGAAAGTGTCAACAGCACATGACAATAAATCAATTAAAACTGAATTGTTGACGTTATACAAACATAAAATTATTACAATGGTGATGATGAATGGAACTGCTGGACTGTTAGCTGGGGTCAAAAAACAACATCATATGATCTATGAGATCAGTAGACCATTGAGCTAACAGATCACTTGTCAGTCAGAATCAGTTCTCAATGTCAGTCTTAATAACAACATCATAGGATCTATGGGATCAGCAGACCATTGAGCGAACAGGTCACTTGTCAGTCAGGATCAGTTCTCAATGTCACTGTCTTAATAACAACATCATATGATCTATGGGATCAGTAGACCATTGAACTAACAGATCACCTGTCATTCAGAATAAGTTTTCAATGTCACTGTCTTAATAACAACATCATATGATCTATGGGATCAGTAGACCATTGAGCTAACAGATCACTTGTCAGTCAGGATCAGTTCTCAATGTCAGTCTTAATAACAACAACATATGATCTATGGGATCAGTAGACCATTGAGCTAACAGATCACTTGTCATTCAGACTCGGTTTTCAATGTCAATGTCTTAATAACAACTTCATATGATCTATGATATCAGCAGACCATTGAGCTAACAGATCACTTGTCAGTCAGGATCAGTTCTCAATGTCACTGTCTTAATAACAACATCATATGATCTATGAGATCAGTAGACCATTGAGCTAACAGATCACTTGTCAGTCAGGATCAGTTCTCAATGTCACTGTCTTAATAACAACATCATATGATCTATGGGATCAGTAGACCATTGAGCTAACAGATCACTTGTCAGTCAGGATCAGTTCTCAATGTCACTGTCTTAATAACAACATCATATGATCTATGGTATCAGTAGACCATTGAGCTAACAGATCACTTGTCAGTCAGAATCAGTTCTCAATGTCACTGTCTTAATAACAACATCATATGATCTATGGGATCAGTAGACCATTGAGCTAACAGATCACTTGTCATTTAGAATCACTTCTCAATGTCACTGTCTTAATAACAACATCATATGATCTATGGGATCAGTAGACCATTGAGCTAACAGATCACTTGTCAGTCAGAATCAGTTCTCAAGGTCACTGTCTTAATAACAACATCATATGATCTATGGGATCAGTAGACCATTGAGCTAACAGATCACTTGTCATTCAGAATCACTTCTCAATGCCACTGTCTTAATAACAACATCATATGATCTATGGGATCAGTAGACCATTGAGCTAACAGATCACTTGTCAGTCAGAATCAGTTCTCAATGTCACTGTCTTAATAACAACATCATATGATCTATGGGATCAGTAGACCATTGAGCTAACAGATCACTTGTCATTTAGAATCACTTCTCAATGTCACTGTCTTAATAACAACATCATATGATCTATGGGATCAGTAGACCATTGAGCTAACAGATCACTTGTCAGTCAGAATCAGTTATCAAGGTCACTGTCTTAATAACAACATCATATGATCTATGGGATCAGTAGACCATTGAGCTAACAGATCACTTGTCAGTCAGAATCAGTTCTCAAGGTCACTGTCTTAATAACAACATCATATGATCTATGGGATCAGTAGACCATTGAGCTAACAGATCACTTGTCATTTAGAATCACTTCTCAATGTCACTGTCTTAATAACAACATCATATGATCTATGGGATCAGTAGACCATTGAGCTAACAGATCACTTGTCAGTCAGAATCAGTTATCAAGGTCACTGTCTTAATAACAACATCATATGATCTATGGGATCAGTAGACCATTGAGCTAACAGATCACTTGTCAGTCAGAATAACTTCTCAATGTCACTGTCTTAATAACAACATCATATGATCTATGGGATCAGTAGACCATTGAGCAAACAGATCACTTGTCATTCAGAATCAGTTTGCAATGTCACTGTCTTAATAACAACATCATATGATCTATGGGATCAGTAGACCATTGAGCTAACAGATCACTTGTCAGTCAGAATCAGTTTGCAATGTCACTGTCTTAATAACAACATCATATGATCTATGGGATCAGTAGACCATTGAGCTAACAGATCACTTGTCAGTCAGAATCAGTTATCAAGGTCACTGTCTTAATAACAACATCATATGATCTATGGGATCAGTAGACCATTGAGCTAACAGATCACTTGTCAGTCAGAATAACTTCTCAATGTCACTGTCTTAATAACAACATCATATGATCTATGGGATCAGTAGACCATTGAGCAAACAGATCACTTGTCATTCAGAATCAGTTTGCAATGTCACTGTCTTAATAACAACATCATATGATCTATGGGATCAGTAGACCATTGAGCTAATAGATCACTTGTCATTCAGAATCAGTTTGCAATGTCACTGTCTTAATAACAACATCATATGATCTATGGGATCAGTAGACCATTGAGCTAACAGATCACTTGTCAGTCAGAATCAGTTTGCAATGTCACTGTCTTAATAACAACATCATATGATCTATGGGATCAGTAGACCATTGAGCTAACAGATCACTTGTCATTCAGAATCAGTTTGCAATGTCACTGTCTTAATAACAACATCATAGGATCTATGGGATCAGTAGACCATTGATCTAACAGATCACTTGTCATTCAGAATCAGTTCTCAATGTCACTGTCTTAATAATATATTTTGCAAACTATTCATATTTGACATTAGATAAGTGGTCAGCGGCAGAGCACACACTGCCTCTCTGACAACTTCAATTAGAGATGTTAGGACACAACACAGAAATGTGTAACATGAATGTGAACATGACAATATGAATAACTGATCAGGAATTGAAGACACAAATAGCATGATTATATTAGTCAGGCCTCGACATTAACACTGGCCCGCTGGCCTGGCACCTTTTATAAGCTGCTGGGCCAGATTAGGCTACCAATTTTATATTTTTTATTTTATTTTATTGGCCTGATGGACCCATAGTTTATGCTTCACGAATGTCACCTAAATTAATTGTCGGCCTTGGCTAAAATACATCAGGGATCCGATACAAAGTTCATCAGAATTCTTAGACCCGACTCAGTTATAGGAAGCTTATAATTGTAACTTTGGTACTAATTGGCACCAAACTCAAACTTTGATCACATGAATGACGCCTTGCAACAGTATCGAATGCTAAATCTCAGGCCGTGACATTAAGGTTTTGTATCCACTGGCCCAGGGGGCCAGTAGATTACAAAAGTTACTGGCCACAAAACAAGTTACTGGCCTATTCTTTGCATTACCGTAAACTAGATGTTGAAGCCGAGGTGTTCTGAGGAATAATTCACAATCAACACACTTCACAGGAACACTGCACCGAGGCGTCATTACAGTAAACTAGATGTTGAAGCCGAGGTGTTCTGAGGAATAATTCACAATCAACACACTTCACAGGAACACTGCACCGAGGCGTCATTACAGTAAACTAGATGTTGAAGCCGAGGTGTTCTGAGGAATAATTCACAATCAACACACTTCACAGGAACACTGCACCGAGGCGTCATTACAGTAAACTAGATGTTGAAGCCGAGGTGTTCTGAGGAATCATTCACAATCAACACACTTCACACGAACACTGCACCGAGGCGTCATTACAGTGTCTGAAGTAAGCCAAAAATATAGTGGGCAAGATTATATTAATTGGTCTCGATCCATTTTGAACTGGCCCTAATTAATGTGGACTGGCCAAGATATATACACACTGGCCCCAAAATGCACATATGTACACATGCACACTTTAATAACTGGCCCTAATGAATGTGGACTGGCCTAGAAATTTACACACTGGCCCCAAAATACACATATGTAGGCATGCACACCATAATAACTGGCCCTGGTGAATGTGGAAAGGCTCAGAAATATACACACTGGCCCCAAAATACACATATGTACACATGCACACCATAATAACTGGCCCTAGTGAATGTGGACTGGCCCAGAAATATACACACTAGCCCCAAAACACACATATGTACATATGCACACCATAACAGCTGGCCCTAGTAAATGTGGACTGGCCCAGAAATATACACACTGGCCCCAAAATACACATATGTACACATGCACACCATAATAACTGGCCCTAGTGAATGTGGACTGGCCCAGATATATACACACTGACCCCAAAATACACATATGTACGCATGCACACCATAATAACTGGCCCTAGTGAATGTGGACTGGCCCAGAAATATACACACTGACCCCAAAATACACATATGTACGCATGCACACCATAATAACTGGCCCTAGTGAATGTGGACTGGCCCAGAAATATACACACTGACCCCAAAATACACATATGTAGGCATGTGCACCATAATAACTGGCCCTAATAAATATGGACTGGCCCAGAACTATACACACTGGCCCCGAAATACACATGTGTACGCATGCACACCATAATAACTGGCCCTAGTGAATGTGGACAGGCCCAGAAATATACACACTGACCCCAAAATACACATATGTAGGCATGCGCACCATAATAACTGGACCTAATAAATGTGGACTGGCCCATAAATACACACACAGGCCCCAAAATACACGTGTATGCATGCTCACCATAATAACTGGCCCTAGTGAATGTGGACTGGCCCAGAAATATACACACTGGCCCCAAAATACACATATGTAGGCATGCATACCATAATAACTGGCCCTAGTGAATGTTGACTGGCCCAGAAATATACACACTGGCCCCTAAATACACATATGTAGGCATGCATACCATAATAACTGGCCCTAATGATTGGGGACTGGCCCAGAAATATACACACTGGCCCCAAAATACACATATGTACACATGCAGACCATAATAACTGGCCCTAATGAATGTGGACTGGCCCAGAAATATACACACTGGTCCCAAAATACACATATGTCGGCATGCATACCATAATAACTGGCCCTAGTGAATGTGGACTGGCCCAGAAATATACACACTGACCCCAAAATACACATATGTACGCATGCACACCATAATAACTGGCCCTAGTGAATGTGGACTGGCCCAGAAATATACACACTGACCCCAAAATACACATATGTACGCATGCACACCATAATAACTGGCCCTAGTGAATGTGGACTGGCCCAGAAATATACACACTGACCCCAAAATACACATATGTACGCATGCACACCATAATAACTGGCCCTAGTGAATGTGGACAGGCCCAGAAATATACACACTGACCCCAAAATACACATATGTAGGCATGCGCACCATAATAACTGGACCTAATAAATGTGGACTGGCCCATAAATACACACACAGGCCCCAAAATACACGTGTATGCATGCTCACCATAATAACTGGCCCTAGTGAATGTGGACTGGCCCAGAAATATACACACTGGCCCCAAAATACACATATGTAGGCATGCATACCATAATAACTGGCCCTAGTGAATGTTGACTGGCCCAGAAATATACACACTGGCCCCTAAATACACATATGTAGGCATGCATACCATAATAACTGGCCCTAATGATTGTGGACTGGCCCAGAAATATACACACTGGCCCCAAAATACACATATGTACACATGCAGACCATAATAACTGGCCCTAATGAATGTGGACTGGCCCAGAAATATACACACTGGCCCAAAAATACACATATGTCGGCATGCATACCATAATAACTGGTCCTAATGATTGTGGACTGGCCCAGAAATATACACACTGGCCCCAAAATACACATATGTACACATGCACACCATGATAATATGTAATACGTCCAATTATGATTTTTTAATTACCAAACAAATAATACAAATATTGTGTAATTACGTATTGATTGTTCAAAGTGTGAAGTCCAAAACTAATGACTGTATTATTGTTCAAGTGTGTACTGAAAGGTATTTGAAAATTGCCACGTTTAAATAAAGTGTGTGGCCTGTGTGACAACAGCTAGTCACATTGCTGTTTTCATAAGAGATTTTTGATGGCAATAAATTATTGAATAGTTCATTTGCTAGGTGGTGCCATCCAACATGGTGGTCTTCACCTTCCTTTACCAACAATGCGTTACGTTTCAGCCACTTTACTCACCGGAGAGAACAGAACACATTCCAACATGGTGGCCTTCACCTTCCTTTGCCAACAATGTGTTACGTTTCAGCCACTTTTCTCACCGGAGAGAACAAAACACTTTCCAACATGGTGGCCTTCACCTTCCTTTGCCAACAATGTGTTACGTTTCAGCCACTTTACTCACCGGAGAGAACAGAACACTTTCCAACATGGGTGGCCTTCACTTTCCTTTGCCAACAATGCGTTACATTTCAGCCACTTTACTCACCGGAGAGAACAGAACACTTTCCAACATGGTGGCCTTCACTTTCCTTTGCCAACAATGTGTTACGCTTCAGCCACTTTACTCACCGGAGAGAACAGAACACTTTCCAACATGGTGGCCTTCACTTTCCTTTGCCAACAATGTGTTACGTTTCAGCCACTTTACTCACCGGAGAGAACAGAACACTTTCCAACATGGTGGCCTTCACCTTCCTTTGCCAACAATGTGTTACGTTTCAGCCACTTTTCTCACCGGAGAGAACAGAACACTTTCCAACATGGTGGCCTTCACCTTCCTTTGCCAACAATGTGTTACGTTTCAACCACTTTACTCACCGGAGAGAACAGAACACTTTCCAACATGGGTGGCCTTCACTTTCCTTTGCCAACAATGCGTTACATTTCAGCCACTTTACTCACCGGAGAGAACAGAACACTTTCCAACATGGTGGCCTTCACTTTCCTTTGCCAACAATGTGTTACGCTTCAGCCACTTTACTCACCGGAGAGAACAGAACACTTTCCAACATGGTGGCCTTCACCTTCCTTTGCCAACAATGTACGTTTCAACCACTTTACTCACCGGAGAGAACACTTTCCAACATGGGTGGCCTTCAAACACGTTACATTTCAGCCAACTCACCGGAGAGAACAGAACACTTTCCAACATGGTGGCCTTCACTTTCCTTTGCCAACAATGCGTTACGCTTCAGCCACTTTACTCACCGGAGAGAACAGAACACTTTCCAACATGGTGGCCTTCACTTTCCTTTGCCAACAATGCGTTACATTTCAGCCACTTTACTCACCGGAGAGAACAGAACACTTTCCAACATGGGTGGCCTTCACTTTCCTTTGCCAACAATGTGTTACGTTTCAGCCACTTTACTCACCGGAGAGAACAGAACACTTTCCAACATGGTGGCCTTCACTTTCCTTTGCCAACAATGTGTTACGTTTCAGCCACTTTACTCACCGGAGAGAACAGAACACTTTCCAACATGGTGGCCTTCACTTTCCTTTGCCAACAATGTGTTACGCTTCAGCCACTTTACTCACCGGAGAGAACAGAACACTTTCCAACATGGTGGCCTTCACTTTCCTTTGCCAACAATGTGTTACGTTTCAGCCACTTTACTCACCGGAGAGAACAGAACACTTTCCAACATGGTGGCCTTCACCTTCCTTTGCCAACAATGTGTTACGTTTCAGCCACTTTTCTCACCGGAGAGAACAGAACACTTTCCAACATGGTGGCCTTCACCTTCCTTTGCCAACAATGTGTTACGTTTCAGCCACTTTACTCACCGGAGAGAACAGAACACTTTCCAACATGGGTGGCCTTCACTTTCCTTTGCCAACTCATTTCAGCCACTTTACTCACCGGAGAGAACAGAACACTTTCCAACATGATGGCCTTCACTTTCCTTTGCCAACAATGCGCTTCACCACTTTCTCACCGGAGAGAACAGAACACTTTCCAACATGCCTTCACTTTCCTTTGCCAACAATGTGTTACGCTTCAGCCACTTTACTCACCGGAGAGAACAGAACACTTTCCAACATGGTGGCCTTCACCTTCCTTTGCCAACAATGTGTTACGTTTCAGCCACTTTACTCACCGGAGAGAACAGAACACTTTCCAACATGGTGGCCTTCACTTTCCTTTGCCAACAATGTGTTACGTTTCAGCCACTTTACTCACCGGAGAGAACAGAACACTTTCCAACATGGTGGCCTTCACCTTCCTTTGCCAACAATGTGTTACGTTTCAGCCACTTTACTCACCGGAGAGAACAGAACACTTTCCAACATGGGTGGCCTTCACTTTCCTTTGCCAACAATGTGTTACGTTTCAGCCACTTTACTCACCGGAGAGAACAGAACACTTTCCAACATGGTGGCCTTCACTTTCCTTTGCCAACAATGTGTTACGTTCAGCCACTTTACTCACCGGAGAGAACAGAACACTTTCCAACATGGTGGCCTTCACTTTCCTTTGCCAACAATGCGTTACATTTCAGCCACTTTACTCACCGGAGAGAACAGAACACTTTCCAACATGGTGGCCTTCACTTTCCTTTGCCAACAATGCGTTACATTTCAGCCACTTTACTCACCGGAGAGAACAGAACACTTTCCAACATGGTGGCCTTCACTTTCCTTTGCCAACAATGCGTTACATTTCAGCCACTTTACTCACCGGTTGAATGCGAGTTATTCCTTTGCAAATAGAGAACAAAACAGAACTAGATGCACAGGAGGGATACATAGAGCTACCCCAAAGAAATAGTACAAACAAATCTACAAGGAAAGATTCACCAAATATCCATAAAAATGAACTTAGATGTGTATGCTTAAATGCCAGAAGCATAGTAAATAAGAGAAGTGATTTAGACATCATGTTAGTGGATATAGACCCTGATATAATAGACACCACAGGATCATGGGCACATGAAGACATCGTAGATGCTGAATTAGCTCTATCGGGTTATGTCATGTTTAGAAAGGACAGACAAGAGATAACAGAAGGCAGATGTCATGTTTAGAAAGGACAGACAAGAGAGAAGGGGAGGTGGAGTCATTCTGTATATTAAAGAATCCATACAGACATATGAAGTACAAATGAAAAGGGAAGCAGATTGCGAGGAAGCTATTTGGTTCAACATAGTTACCAGAAACTCAACATTAACAATAGGACTTGTTTATTATAGTGCTAACATAAGACAAGGGGACGATGTAAAACTGGACAGTGCTATAAAGTAGATAAGTAAAGGGGAATGTGCTACAATGGGTGATTTTAATCACGGACATGTTCAGTGGACATCACTAGAGAGTGCTGGAGGTGATGACCAACAGTTTCTACTTCTAATACAGGACTGTTTCCTTACCCAACATGTTCTGGAACCAACCAGATTTAATGTTCTCTTCTCAAAACGAATTAGTTGATAATGTTAAACTACATGAACCTTTGGGATCTAGTGATCATAACCAAATCCATTTTATTATAAAAGTACAGTCAGGGAATAATAGTAAAAAGCGATGGATGAGAAACTTTAATAAATGAATATTTTTACATATGTCAAAATAGTATTTGTTGCATGATACCTAATTATATTTAATTTCTTTGGTAGCAGGCTTTGATGAACCTGCTGCACTTGTATGTGTCTATGTTTTCCTTGCACGTGTTACCATAACGTTGGAGATAGTTCTGTTTAGCACGTCCAATTGTCTATTGTAGCTGAATATGTATATACACACTATTGTTTGATATGGGGTGGGGGAAAATTACCACCCCACCTTTGCTAATCTGATTTGTCATTTAATAATTGTTTGTAGTACCTCGATGATAGTATCAGTTGTTTAGCGCTTAAGCTTTATCTCATCGAGTGATGTATTTGGTTTGTTCCTGTTGGTTACAATTATTAAATGACCGTTACCAACTACATTAATTCTTGATCAATTATTATAGCAAACAAGCTCAGGGTTCTGCTAGTAAGCATCAGCAGGGTATAAAGGCAAATATAAACAGATGAGAAAATATTTAGCATACATAGATTGGACTAACTTAATGAAGGACAAGACAGCAACAGAATGTTGGACCATTTTGAAAGATGAGATTGAGGGCATTATTGAAAGATTTGTTCTACTAAAAAAGCATGGGAAACGATCTAGGAAGAAACACCTATCAAAAGAAGGTATACGAAAGATTGCTTACAAACAAGAGTTTACAGAAACACTGAAAATATAGAAGACTATATCTCAGAATCAATTTATTTGACCTATAAATACGATACATATACAAGGAATAACGCAAGTAATAGATAAGGTCGGGAGACTCCCATTAAGATATATAATATCGCTAGCACAGGAGCCACCCCATAAATATAAACAACAACAAAATTTACATGACACAAATCAGAATAGCATATGACTTGTTTTACAGTTGATAATTACTCAATGTATCAACATACATACATAATACAATGACTGATTACATGTACTCGTGTACACATTGACGTACATATGGATACTTATGTATTCATTCCAATACATATTATGAATTACAAATGAAGCAATTATGAATATGACAACTGGATTCATAATTTAAAATAAAAAAGTTTTTTGTGTATATTGAAAAACCATATAGATTGTGGCTGTAAATTGTATTAATGATAATACTTGGTGTGTTGTTAACTGTCTCTACTATGTTGTGTCTAATGCATTTTTTAAAACAAATTCGTGTTTGAATCAGAATGGACATATACAGATTATTGCTTTCACTTGTGCAGTGCTGATGAATATCACAGATGTGTGTGCTTGGAAAAACATTGAAGTAGTAGGGTAAAAGATTGTTAGTTAATTTATCGTAAAATTTTAATTGTTGGATTTTATAAATGTCAAAGTAGGACTTGTGTGAGCATTATATTTATTTAAGGATATTATTCCTATTGCTTTTTTTTGTAATTTGACAATTTGATGTGCCTGATGACCCCATAAAAGTAAGCCATAATTAATATGAGGGAGAATAAGATCATTGTACATAATATATAATGTATTAGGTGGTAAAAAAGTTTAAGTTTATTTAGTTAGATATTTTATGTGCTATTTTGTTTGTATGACTCTGCCAGTTTAAATGGGTATCTATTGTGGTGCCTAAAAATGGGCCCTGAAGTCATTTGGACTAATACGTCTATATGTGACCCCGGCTGACCAAATGAGTGATAAGTCGGAAAAATTGTAACATTGTTTTCTTACATTCTTGTAAAGGTTTGGTAGGGTGCTTTACATGGTTTCAAAAAATATGACTGCCACAAAAATGTGTAAAGTTATGGAGCATTGAACATGGTAGGGGTCAAAAAGTGAAAATGAAGAAAACGGCTGTTGAAGTTTTATATTATGTATACAAATGGATTGCATGGAAATATTACATGCATGACATTCAAATGTGGCACACAGTATGTAATATGTATGTTATGTTGCAATGATACACTGTAAGTACAAATGTGCTGCTACAAAGACTTATCAAGTTATGCCAGATTATGTCTTTATGTGTACAACTAAGAGGGCAAATTATTTGAGAGCAAAAGGTAGACTAAAGAAAATTAAAAATGACGAAGCTAATGCAGAGTTAAGAGAAGTGGCTAGTGGGTATAAATGCTTTATAAAACAAATATCAAAATGCTACCATAAACAGTTACATGAAAACTTGCGCAACCTAAAACACAACAAGCCTGCAGAAAACTGGGATATACTTAATAAAGCAAGTAACAGCAGTAAAAAATGTGGAAATATTTCACTGGATAAATTTATGAATCACTTTGAAAAACTCAGTGAAAAACCTGAAAGTGAAACTGCAGCTAGTGAGATACCTTTTGATCCAAGAAAGATTTCCCAGTCAAACGAACACATAAACAGACCACTGACGCAAAATGAGGTACTAATGCAAAAAAAAACTCAAAAACAAAAAGGCATGTAGTATTGATAATGTTATAAATGAATACTTAAAAAAAACAGGGCCAGGCTGTGTCAGCCTTCTTCTCATGTGATGTAGAGGTACAGCAAGGCGAAAACTTGTCTCCTTTATTATTTGCTATTTACCTGAATTTTTAACACTGTTAGTCATAATTATAAGGGACTTGACATGGCAGCTGGTGAAATTTACAACAACCTTAGTGATGATGATGTAGACATTTTCTTGAAAATGTATGTTCTACTACATGCTGATGATACTAGAATGATTCAATAAAAAACAGATTTCTTGTGTATAGCGGAACTATGTCAACTCTTCTAATGGTTGACATTTGGTTGTTTCAGATGTCAACTATATTGTGAATCTGTAATTATTAGTCTATATTGATACAATTGATTTACACAGTACCATGTCTACACAAGGCATGGCAAGCGTAAACAGAACAGTAGAATGCATTTGATATCAATAAAGTGTAGGATATTTCACTCTATAGTTGTCCAGAATATTAATTTTCTATGTTTGTCATCTACAGGTGACAATACATCTTTAACCAATAGACACCACAGTCACACCATTTTATAAAAAATAAATGAACATCAAAATAAACACAACTTGCAATTATAGAAAATCAATAGTTTTGAAGTTACAGTTTAAAGGATGCAGGCAACTGAGTTTAATAGGGGTCAAATGTGTCTGCTCTGCCTGTGACCAATTAAAGATTAGTCAAGGTCTCTTTGGAACAATGCAGAGTGGAGTGAGGCTGGGTCAGCTTCTGGCACAATACACAACATCTACTGTTGGGGGTGGTTTCAAGGGACCTTCTCAAAACCACATCACTAGATAATGTAAAACTTTTGCACTTTGGGGGCCCCCGGGGTGCCCTTAGAATGATTCAATCAAATACAGATTTCTTATTTATAGTGGCAGCACGCTAAGATACATCTATACAAAATTAGAAAAAAGGGTGCTGAACAGTTTTTGAAAAAATAGGCAAAATGTGACAAATTACCAGCTTTTTGGGCCCTTGGGGTCCTACGGGTCCTTAGAATGATTCAATCAAATACAGATTGATCGTGCATAGTGGCAGTTCCCTAAGATACGCCTATGCAAAATAAAAAAAAGTTGCTGAACAGTTTCTGAGATACAGCAGCTAACAGCGGACAGCGGAGGCAGAGTGATGGCAATAGTCCCTTGGACCTTTGGCCCAAAGGACTAAAAATTGAAATCATTTACACATTCAATGTATGCCCCATCTATTTGTAACACAGGGTATTCTACTTTCTTTTGAAAAATCATGAATTTAGTCTTTATGGCATTTAGTGACAGTTTATTAGCTTTCAACAGATTACAAATCTTTGTTAGTTTATATTTTCACTTCGCATTTGGCTTTCTGAATCATTAAATGTATTTAGTGTACTAGTAAGGGTCGTGTCGTCAGCATACGTTATGAATTTGAAAAGGTCACTACAAAGTGCTATGTCATTTATATATATATATATAATAAATAAGAGTGGCCCTAAAATTTAACATTGAGGGACACCAGTGCTGATGACTATTTCCTTTGACTTAACATTTTCAATTTCTACGTGCTGCTTACGATTTTGTAAATAACTTACAAAGGTCCAGAGCCTTGTTATTTAATCCATAGTAATTTAACTTGTGTACCAATATACAGTGATCAATTGTGTCAAATCCTTTTGATAAATCAAGGTATATATTTATTGGAGTAACCGATTTGTAATTCTGTATATGATTTCAAGGGTAGCAAGCTCAGTAGAATGTTTCTTTCTAAACCCATATTGGCTATTGTAGTATAACGCTTTAGAATGGAAGTAATTGAGGATTTGATCAAACATAACCCTTTCAAAACATTTTGAAATCACTGGCAGGATAGAAATAGGACGGTAATTGTTAAAGTCAGAAACATCACCTTTTTTGAAAAGGGGTATGACTTTTGCAATTTTTCATTTGTCTGGAAATATACCAGTTATTATTGATTTATTAATAATTAGAGTGACTGCATTGCTGATATCATTTTTTTAATAAATTTTAGTAATTGTGTTGAAATACTGTCTTTTCCACAACTTGATTTTGGAGGTAAACGATCAATTATGTTAACAGTAGTTTCCATGTCAATTGGGTTAAAGCTGAAGGTGTGAAATATTGTGTTTTTTAGGTAATCTTTGTATGAGTTACCTCCACTAGTAGTTGTTTTAGAGGCTAGAGTAGGACCAGCATTAGTACAAAACGTGTTAAATCTGTTTGCAATAATGCATTTGTCACTAATAATTTCCCCATCGAATTTGAACAAATCTGGAAATTGTTCTTTCTTTTGACTTTTCTGAATAATTTCTTTAATTAAACACCACTTCTTTTTAATATCATGCTTATGCTTTTCAAAACTGGATTGGTAATGCATTTGCTTAGCTAATCTAATATTACTTTTAAGAATGTTATTGTAAGTATGCAAGTCAGTTTTAAGTTGATGATAATGCTCTGTATTTACGTGAGTCGGTTTCATTCTCGAATATAATTTGTTTCTAAACTTTATTTACATAATAATGCCATTGGTAATCCAAGGAGTTTTCTTATGTTTACATTTGTTAAATTTAATTACTTTAATAGGTAGAAATTTATCCATAGCTGCAGTAACAATGTCATCGAGGATATTGTAGTTTTCATTCGGATCCAAATGAGTATCTGAGTTAAGTTTATCATAAAGATTTAATAATAATAATAATAATTTTATTTATTATTTGAGTTTATTATTTCAATTCAAAATTTATTGAGTAAGTCAGGATTTTGTTGTTTTATTTGTATAAACCTTGGTATCGCATTAGTGGTTTCGACATAGTCCAGAATTAGAAACTACGGAAAGTGATCAGAAATATTGCTCACTAAAATACCAGCTGAGGATTTGAAGAATCCTTTCGACAAATTGCATAAGAAATTATCAATGAGTGTTCCACGATATTCTGAAAGTCGTGTTGGCATGGTAATTGTAGGGAATAAACCATATGAAACTATTGTGTCAAATTATTCACATATTATAGGTTTTTCGTTAATTTTACGCAAGTCAATATTGTAATCTCCTGCAGTTATTATTTAACTTTTAGATTTTTGTAAATCAACTAAATTTGATGCAAATTCGTTTGTAAATATATGGTAGTTTTCAATTATATCTCCAGGTGGTCTATGTATATTTCCAAGAATAATTTTTTTCTTCATGGCACAACATGTTATTTAAATAAATTGACCTTCCCAAATGTCTGTATTAGCATGGATATTTATAGATTCGTAAATGTATTTGTTGCTGAGATAGATTGCCAGGCCAGCATGTCCACTACAGATTTTGCCTTGGCATATTAATGTATATCCATCTATTTGAAATAAAGAAGTGTCAGCCTCTTCATCGAGCCATGTTTCCTGTAAACACAGAGCACTAATCTCACAGCCACTACTTCTGAATGTCTCTAGCTTTATTTTAATTTCGTCAACTTTTTGCATTTAAACTCTGACAGTTTAGGCTAAGCAAAATAAACTTGCTTTGCTTGTTCGTTAAATGGTTTATTAAATTATCATCGTCAAAGTATGGTGAATGTTGAAATGGTTCAATATCCCCATCTTCATTCATTTTATCCGTTTCTAATATGTGATAGAGAGAATTTTTTTAGACCACCAAATTGCGCTAAGAAGTAATTGTTATCAATCATATTGGAAAACTGAATAAACAGTAGTGCTCTATGTTTACAGGACACGTCATATAAACATAGACTAGACGTTGTGAAAGAGCTGCACAAGCTATACCTTTTATAAAAGAGAATATTACGAATATTCCGCTTACAAATATAACACAATGTACTTATTGCATCAGCATAAAATGTGTGAAAATTAATTAAAGCATATGTACTGCCACAACGTGAACGTAGAGTGAGAATATCGTAAGCATATTGAACAAAACACAAAGTGATTATTGCGTAGACACTAAGCTTTGGGGAAGTACTATATATAATGCACTGTCCCAAAAATTAAAATGTCAAGTAACTAACACTAAACGTAGTGAAAATAAAATAAATGTTGCCCTCCACCCAAAATGAAAACAACGATTTTAATCATGGACATATTCAGTGGAAATCACTAGAGAGTGCTGGAGGTGATGGCCAACAGTTTCTACTTCTAATACAGGACTGTTTCCTTACCCAACTGTTTTGGAACCAACCAGAGGTGGGAATGTTTTCGGTTTTGTGTTCTCTTCTCAAAACGAATGAGATGATAAAGTTAAAATACATGAACCTTTGGGATCTAGTGTTCATAACCAGATCCATTTTAGTATAAAAGTACAGTCAGGGAATAATGGTAAAAAGCGATGGAGGAGAAACTTTAACAAAGGCAAATATAAATAGATGAGAACATATTTACCACACATAGATTGGACTAACTTAATGAAGGATAAGGCACCAACAGAATGTTGGACCATTTTAAAATATGAGATTGAAGGCATTATTGAAATATTTGTTCCCCTAAAAAGCAAAGGAAACGATCAAGGAAGAAACACCTATCAAAAGAAGCTGTACGAAAGATTGCCTACAAACAAATTATGTGGAGAGTTTACAGAAACACTTGAAATATAGAAGACTATAACAACTACAAAGTGGCCCTTAACCTAGCTACAACCGAAATTACAAAATTCAAACGAACTTTTGAACAAAAAATTAGTGAATGATATAAAAAAATGATAGCAAGAGTTTCTACGCTGATGTAAGGAGTAAACAGAAGGTTCGAGATAATGTGGGACCACTAGAAAACAGTGCAGGAAACGTAATATCTGATGGATTTCAAATAACAGAGGCCCTGAACGAGTATTTCAGCTCAGTGTTTACCACAGAAGATATAAGTTCACTGCCATTAGCAGTTATTAAATTTGAGGGGGTGAATCAAATCAATTAGGGCAGTTGTTTGTTATTCCTGAAATGATATTTAAGAAAATTAAGATGAAAGAAAACAAATCACCTGGAGTTGACGGGATACCACCAAAACTGCTTAAGGAAATTGTTGACCAAATGAGTACACCACTTGCTATATTCTTTAACTTGTCACTTAAAGAGGGAATCATTCCACTAGAATGGAAAGAAGCAAATGGTACGCCATTATTTAAAAAGGGATCGAGGAGCAAGACAGAGAATTACAGACCAGTGAGCTTAGCATCAGTTTTATGCAAATTATTAGAAACGCTTATTAGAGACCACATGGTGGAATTCCTTGTAAAATACAAATTAATAAATGAATCTCAACATGGGTTCCTAACAGCTACGCTTTGTCTAACCAATCTCTTATGTTATTTAGAAGAAATTACAAAGTGGGTAGACGATGAGTCACCAGTGGATGTTGTCTACTTAATTTTCAGAAAGCATTTGATAAAGTGCCACATCAGTTTTGAGTGGAGTGCCACAGGGGTCGGTGTTGGGACCTATATTATTCTTGATATATATACATTATTTGGATGATGATGTATCAAGCAAAGTACTGAAATTCACAGACGATACAAAAGTGTTCAGAACAGTTAAAACAGAGGCAGATAAGCACACTTTACAGGATGATCTAGCCAAATTGGTCAAATGGTCTGAAAAATGGCAAATGTTATTCAATTTTGGGAAGTGTAATTGCATCCACATAGGACATGGAAAGGTGAACACAGAATACATAATGGGGGATATTATATTAGGTAAAACTGTAAAAGAAAACGACTTAGGAGTAACAGTTGGTGCTGACATGAAAGTTTCAGAGCAATGTGGAATTGCTGCTTCAAAGGGTAACCAAATACTAAGGCTAATTAGGAGAAATATCACATATAAGGAGAAACAGCTAACTGTACCACTGTACAAAGCAATAGTTAGGCCACATTTGGAATATTGTATACAAGCATGGAGGCCATATCGTAAGAAGGACATAGATAAGCTAGTAAGAGTGCAATGAAGAGCAACTAAACTGATTCCTGAACTGAAAGATCTTGGTTATGAAAGACGCCTATTAGAATGTGGGTTGAAACCACTAGAGACTAGGAGACTAAGAGGAGACCAAATAGAAGTTTTTAAGATATTGAATGGTTATGAAGATATTGATAGAAATAGTTTCTTCAAACTGAAAGAAGGCAGTATAACCAGAGGGCATAATGCAGCATTAGTTAAGGAACAGTGTAGGTTGGGTATGAGAAAGTACTCATTCTCTCAGAGGACAGTAAATGACAGGAACAAATTATCTGATGACTGTATTAATGCTAGCCATGTGAATATGTTCAAAAATAAAATTGACAGTTATCTGGCGAGGGCGGGTTATATGTAGGTGGAAAATTGTTGGATTCTCAATGGGCCAAAGGCTTCCTTGTCCGCATGCCGTCTGGAGCTTATAGCCCTGGACGGCAATCTTGTTAAATTCTTACATAACACAGATCTAGATCCGAGAAAGCTTTCCAACCACCGTAAAAACGATGTCCAAAATGGCGTCTCATTTTGATTTGAAAACCTGCAGCTGCGCAGCCGGTAGTTAAAAAAACTGAGATTTAGCATTCGATATCGTTGTATCAATCACTATTTCAATCAATCACAATACTTTATTGTCCCTTGTGAGGGAAATTCATGTGGAGTGTAGCAGCATATTAAGACATATAAAACAAATGTACATGCAATATACACAATGTAAAAATAAAAAGACAAAGTAATAACAGTTATATCGGTTAAATAAATTAATTAATTAATTAAATATGTTAAATAAGTTAAATAAGTTACAACAGTTTTTAAAAAGTTAAGTTAAAGTTAAATCATCTCACAAATCATCTCAGGCTCACTCAGTGTCAGACTGGCAGAGATGGAGGGGAACGAAGGTTAGTTACTCATTCATTAGTCTTATTGACGAGGGGACAAAAGAGTTTCGAGTGCGGTTCAGTTTGCAGTGAGGGAGTTGAAAGCGACGGCCAGAAGGAAGTAGTTTATAGCATGGAAACAGGGGATGTTCGGGGTCTGAGGAGACATTCCTTCCCTTTCTCTCTGCCCGTTGCCTGTATAAATCCTCTAGACTGGTCTGCTTTTTTCCCACCACCTTGCCACTAACCCTGACTGTTCGTGCCAGAGTGTTGCGATGCACGATACTCAGGCCGCCGTACCACACAAGAAACCCAAATGTAATAGAGCTTTCAATGTAGCACCTGTAGAAGGTTTGAATAACATGTGTGCTGACACTGAGTGACCTGAGCTTGCGTAAGAAATACAGCTTTTGCTGGCACTTTCTGTTAATTATCGCTGTATTTTCACCAAATGTGAGCTTTGCATCTATGATAGTGCCGAGATACTTGTATTCATCTACTCTCCTTACACACTCTCGGTTAATGAATAGTCTCTTGGGAGAAGTAGGATTTTTCCTAAAATCTATTATGAGTTCTTCAGTTTTACGAACGTTCAGGTCTAGGAAATGATTGTCGCACCACAATGTGAAATCAGCTACAGCGCACGCACACACTTGATCAGAGCCGGATAGGTCGACGATAGCTGTGTCATCGCTGTATTTAATGAAATTTACGCTCTCCTGGCTGCTACGACAGTCGTCTGTGTAAAGTGTGAACAGAACAGGGGAGATCACAGAGCCCTGGGGGGCACCAGTGAAAGTGAAGAGTGAGCTCGAAACAGCACCATTATAGCGCACTACTTGCGTACGCTCAGTAAGAAACTGGTTTACCCACAAGATGATGTGTGGGTTCACATGCATATTGACAAGTTTACTCATCATGATGTGTGGCTGGATGGTGTTGAAAGCCGACGAAAAGTCAATAAAGACTATCCTGGCAAACGACTTGGGCTTTTCCAGGTGTGTGTACACATTATGACATAGAGTGAGGACTGCATCATCCCACCTCGATTGTGTTTATACGCAAATTGGAGGGGATCCAGTTGATCCCCAACATGCTCCAGGAGGGGACG
This sequence comes from Paraescarpia echinospica, assembly GCA_020002185.1. NCBI lineage: Eukaryota > Metazoa > Annelida > Polychaeta > Sabellida > Siboglinidae > Paraescarpia > Paraescarpia echinospica. The sequence continues at coordinate 556,317 of CM034544.1, read as the reverse complement.
AAGTACGAGTCGCTCAAAGCACTTCATGACGATTGAGGTAAGCGCCACTGGGCGGTAGTCGTTGAGAACAGATGGCACAGGTTTCTTGGGGACAGGACATATAACTGACGATTTCCAGGCCTGGGGGATGCGATGCTGCTTCAGAGACCAGTTGAAAAGGATGCTGAACACTGCACCCAGCTGAGCATGGCACTCCTTGAGGACCCGACCACTGACGTTGTCAGGCCCAGTTGCCTTGTGAGGATTAACGTGCTTGAAGATCTTACTGACGTCATCAGGAGTTGTTTCTGGGGTATCATCCTCAGTGAACTGAGACTCAATATCATCCACCGCCTCCTGACGCTCACGTGAGAAGTCATACCGGTCAAAACGCCCAAAGAAGGAATTCAAGTCCTCAGCGAACTTGAGACTCTCTTCCGTTGACTCTGAGGTTTGTATGACACATTTGCCGGACTCAACACCAGACAGAGTTTTTAGTCCCTGCCATGCCCTGCGCATATTGCCGTGTTGGAACAGGCGTTCAATTCTGTCCTTGTATTCTAGTTTAGCCTCCCTGATCTGCTTTTTTAGAGTACACTGGATCCTTTTTGCTTCAGTGCGGTTGTTAGACATGAAAGCTCTCTTCTTCTCGTTGATTATGTTTTTCAGTTCTTTACTCATCCACGGTTTGTTATTTGAGAAGATTTTCACAGTTTTTGTGGGTATAATCATCTCTTCACAAAACTTGATATAGTCTGTGACAACATCAACTGCTTCTTCAAGCGAAGAACTGGATTCAATAAAAACATCCCACAAAGTACAGTCAAAACACCCCCTGAGGGCGTCGACCGAGTTCAAGTCCCACGTTTTTACAGTTTTCTGCACTGCTTTCTGTCTCTGCAGTTTAGTTTTATATGCCGGGATCAAATGTACCACATTGTGATCAGCTGTGCCGAGTGCCATCTTCTTCACGGACTTGTACGCGTCCTTAATGTTGCCATAACAGAGATCCAGGGTGTTACTACTGCGTGTCTGACACGTCACGTACTGCTGGTAAACAGGCAATGTTTTGTCTAGTCGGCAGCTATTGAAATCTCCGAGTATTATGTTAGGCGAGTCTGGTGACATTGTCTCACGCCGGTGCACACAGCTAGTGATTGCATCAGCTGCGCGTGCAACATTAGCTGACGGTGGCACATAGACCAGAGGTAAAAATAGCTGTCCGAACTCTCTGGGTAAATAGGTCGGACGCAGCGACACCGACAATAGCTCCACGTCCGGGGTACACAGTTCTTCCCTCACGATGACAGACTTACACCAGCGCTGGTTAATGTACACACAGATCCCCCCACCCTGTGATTTGCCACTCAGCTTTTTGTCCCGGTCCAATCTCACTGGGGTACCAAAGCCGTCAACGTAAAGTTCACTGTCCGGTAATGTTTGATCTAACCAGGTTTCAGTCAGGCATATCAAACAAGCTTCTTTATAGGCCCACTGTAACGCAACATTGGCCTGAAGTTCGTCAATTTTCCAACGTAACGATCGGACATTAGCTAACATGATAGAGGGCAGGGGGAGGGTGCGTACCTTCTTTTCCTTCAGTCTCTATCATGTTAGCTAATGTCCGATCATTACGTTCGAAAATTGACGAACTTCAGGCCAATGTCGCACTACAGTGGGCCTATAAAGAAGCTTGTTTGATATGTATGACTGAAACCTGGTTAGATCAAACATTACCGGACAGTGAACTTTACGTTGATGGCTTTGGTACCCCAGTGAGATTGGACCGGGACAAAAAGCTGAGTGGCAAATCACAGGGTGGAGGGATCTGTGTGCATTAACCCAATGAAGTCTGTCATCGTGAGGGAAGAACTGTATTACCCCGGACAGTAGACTGTGTCGAGGTGTCGCTGCGTCCAAACCTATTCTGAAGAGTTCGGACATATTTTTTACCTCTGGTCTATATTGCCACCGTCAGCTAATGTTGCACCTTTTAGCTGAGTGCAATCACTAGCTGTGTGCACCGGCGTGAACAATGTCACCCAGACTCGCCCTAACATAATACACGGAGATTTCAATAGCTGGCTAAATAAAACATTGCCTGTTTACCAGCGGTACGTGACGTATCAGACACGCAGTAGTAACACCCTGGATCTCTGTTATGGCAACATTAAGGACGCGTACAAGTCCGTGAAGAAGATGGCACTCGGCACAGCTGATCACAATGTGGTACATTTGATCCCGGCATATAAAACTAAACTGCAGAGACAGAAAGCAGTGCAGAAAACTGTAAAAACGTGGGACTTGAACTCGGTCGACGCCCTCAGGGGGTGTTTTGACTGTACTTTGTGGGATGTTTTTATTGAATCCAGTTCTTCGCTTGAAGAAGCAGTTGATGTTGTCACAGACTATATCAAGTTTTGTGAAGAGATGATTATACCCACAAAAACTGTGAAAATCTTCTCAAATAACAAACCGTGGATGAGTAAAGAACTGAAAAACATAATCAACGAGAAGAAGAGAGCTTTCATGTCTAACAACCGCACTGAAGCAAAAAGGATCCAGTGTACTCTAAAAAAGCAGATCAGGGAGGCTAAACTAGAATACAAGGACAGAATTGAACGCCTGTTCCAACACGGCAATATGCGCAGGGCATGGCAGGGACTAAAAACTCTGTCTGGTGTTGAGTCCGGCAAATGTGTCATACAAACCTCAGAGTCAACGGAAGAGAGTCTCAAGTTCGCTGAGGACTTGAATTCCTTCTTTGGGCGTTTTGACCGGTATGACTTCTCACGTGAGCGTCAGGAGGCGGTGGATGATATTGAGTCTCAGTTCACTGAGGATGATACCCCAGAAACAACTCCTGATGACGTCAGTAAGATCTTCAAGCACGTTAATCCTCACAAGGCAACTGGGCCTGACAACGTCAGTGGTCGGGTCCTCAAGGAGTGCCATGCTCAGCTGGGTGCAGTGTTCAGCATCCTTTTCAACTGGTCTCTGAAGCAGCATCGCATCCCCCGGCCTGGAAATCGTCAGTTATATGTCCTGTCCCCAAGAAACCTGTGCCATCTGTTCTCAACGACTACCGCCCAGTGGCGCTTACCTCAATCGTCATGAAGTGCTTTGAGCGACTCGTACTTCGTCCCCTCCTGGAGCATGTTGGGGATCAACTGGATCCCCTCCAATTTGCGTATAAACACAATCGAGGTGGGATGATGCAGTCCTCACTCTATGTCATAATGTGTACACACACCTGGAAAAGCCCAAGTCGTTTGCCAGGATAGTCTTTATTGACTTTTCGTCGGCTTTCAACACCATCCAGCCACACATCATGATGAGTAAACTTGTCAATATGCATGTGAACCCACACATCATCTTGTGGGTAAACCAGTTTCTTACTGAGCGTACGCAAGTAGTGCGCTATAATGGTGCTGTTTCGAGCTCACTCTTCACTTTCACTGGTGCCCCCCAGGGCTCTGTGATCTCCCCTGTTCTGTTCACACTTTACACAGACGACTGTCGTAGCAGCCAGGAGAGCGTAAATTTCATTAAATACAGCGATGACACAGCTATCGTCGACCTATCCGGCTCTGATCAAGTGTGTGCGTGCGCTGTAGCTGATTTCACATTGTGGTGCGACAATCATTTCCTAGACCTGAACGTTCGTAAAACTGAAGAACTCATAATAGATTTTAGGAAAAATCCTACTTCTCCCAAGAGACTATTCATTAACCGAGAGTGTGTAAGGAGAGTAGATGAATACAAGTATCTCGGCACTATCATAGATGCAAAGCTCACATTTGGTGAAAATACAGCGATAATTAACAGAAAGTGCCAGCAAAAGCTGTATTTCTTACGCAAGCTCAGGTCACTCAGTGTCAGCACACATGTTATTCAAACCTTCTACAGGTGCTACATTGAAAGCTCTATTACATTTGGGTTTCTTGTGTGGTACGGCGGCCTGAGTATCGTGCATCGCAACACTCTGGCACGAACAGTCAGGGTTAGTGGCAAGGTGGTGGGAAAAAAGCAGACCAGTCTAGAGGATTTATACAGGCAACGGGCAGAGAGAAAGGGAAGGAATGTCTCCTCAGACCCCGAACATCCCCTGTTTCCATGCTATAAACTACTTCCTTCTGGCCGTCGCTTTCAACTCCCTCACTGCAAACTGAACCGCACTCGAAACTCTTTTGTCCCCTCGTCAATAAGACTAATGAATGAGTAACTAACCTTCGTTCCCCTCCATCTCTGCCAGTCTGACACTGAGTGAGCCTGAGATGATTTGTGAGATGATTTAACTTTAACTTAACTTTTTAAAAACTGTTGTAACTTATTTAACATATTTAATTAATTAATTTATTTATTTAACCGATATAACTGTTATTACTTTTAGTCTTTTTATTTTTACATTGTGTATATTGCATGTACATTTGTTTTATATGTCTTAATATGCTGCTACACTCCACATGAATTTCCCTCACAAGGGACAATAAAGTATTGTGATTGATTGAAATAGTGATTGATACAACGATATCGAATGCTAAATCTCAGTTTTTTTAACTACCGGCTGCGCAGCTGCAGGTTTTCAAATCAAAATGAGACGCCATTTTGGACATCGTTTTTACGGTGGTTGGAAAGCTTTCTCGGATCTAGATCTGTGTTATGTAAGAATTTAACAAGATTGCCGTCCAGGGCTATAAGCTCCAGACGGCATGCGGACAAGGAAGCCTTTGGCCCATTGAGAATCCAACAATTTTCCACCTACATATAACCCGCCCTCGCCAGATAACTGTCAATTTTATTTTTGAACATATTCACATGGCTAGCATTAATACAGTCATCAGATAATTTGTTCCTGTCATTTACTGTCCTCTGAGAGAATGAGTACTTTCTCATACCCAACCTACACTGTTCCTTAACTAATGCTGCATTATGCCCTCTGGTTATACTGCCTTCTTTCAGTTTGAAGAAACTATTTCTATCAATATCTTCATAACCATTCAATATCTTAAAAACTTCTATTTGGTCTCCTCTTAGTCTCCTAGTCTCTAGTGGTTTCAACCCACATTCTAATAGGCGTCTTTCATAACCAAGATCTTTCAGTTCAGGAATCAGTTTAGTTGCTCTTCGTTGCACTCTTACTAGCTTATCTATGTCCTTCTTACGATATGGCCTCCATGCTTGTATACAATATTCCAAATGTGGCCTAACTATTGCTTTGTACAGTGGTACAGTTAGCTGTTTCTCCTTATATGTGATATTTCTCCTAATTAGCCCTAGTATTTGGTTACCCTTTGAAGCAGCAATTCCACATTGCTCTGAAACTTTCATGTCAGCACCAACTGTTACTCCTAAGTCGTTTTCTTTTACAGTTTTACCTAATATAATATCCCCCATTATGTATTCTGTGTTCACCTTTCCATGTCCTATGTGGATGCAATTACACTTCCCAAAATTGAATAACATTTGCCATTTTTCAGACCATTTGACCAATTTGGCTAGATCATCCTGTAAAGTGTGCTTATCTGCCTCTGTTTTAACTGTTCTGAACACTTTTGTATCGTCTGTGAATTTCAGTACTTTGCTTGATACATCATCATCCAAATAATGTATATATATCAAGAATAATATAGGTCCCAACACCGACCCCTGTGGCACTCCACTCAAAACTGATGTGGCACTTTATCAAATGCTTTCTGAAAATTAAGTAGACAACATCCACTGGTGACTCATCGTCTACCCACTTTGTAATTTCTTCTAAATAACATAAGAGATTGGTTAGACAAAGCGTAGCTGTTAGGAACCCATGTTGAGATTCATTTATTAATTTGTATTTTACAAGGAATTCCACCATGTGGTCTCTAATAAGCGTTTCTAATAATTTGCATAAAACTGATGCTAAGCTCACTGGTCTGTAATTCTCTGTCTTGCTCCTCGATCCCTTTTTAAATAATGGCGTACCATTTGCTTCTTTCCATTCTAGTGGAATGATTCCCTCTTTAAGTGACAAGTTAAAGAATATAGCAAGTGGTGTACTCATTTGGTCAACAATTTCCTTAAGCAGTTTTGGTGGTATCCCGTCAACTCCAGGTGATTTGTTTTCTTTCATCTTAATTTTCTTAAATATCATTTCAGGAATAACAAACAACTGCCCTAATTGATTTGATTCACCCCCTCAAATTTAATAACTGCTAATGGCAGTGAACTTATATCTTCTGTGGTAAACACTGAGCTGAAATACTCGTTCAGGGCCTCTGTTATTTGAAATCCATCAGATATTACGTTTCCTGCACTGTTTTCTAGTGGTCCCACATGATCTCGAACCTTCTGTTTACTCCTTACATCAGCATAGAAACTCTTGCTATCATTTTTTTATATCATTCACTAATTTTTTGTTCAAAAGTTCGTTTGAATTTTGTAATTTCGGTTGTAGCTAGGTTAAGGGCCACTTTGTAGTTGTTATAGTCTTCTATATTTCAAGTGTTTCTGTAAACTCTCCACATAATTTGTTTGTAGGCAATCTTTCGTACAGCTTCTTTTGATAGGTGTTTCTTCCTTGATCGTTTCCTTTGCTTTTTAGGGGAACAAATATTTCAATAATGCCTTCAATCTCATATTTTAAAATGGTCCAACATTCTGTTGGTGCCTTATCCTTCATTAAGTTAGTCCAATCTATGTGTGGTAAATATGTTCTCATCTATTTATATTTGCCTTTGTTAAAGTTTCTCCTCCATCGCTTTTTACCATTATTCCCTGACTGTACTTTTATACTAAAATGGATCTGGTTATGAACACTAGATCCCAAAGGTTCATGTATTTTAACTTTATCATCTCATTCGTTTTGAGAAGAG